>JAQZBX010036106.1:0-24320 GCA_029593785.1 Cabassous unicinctus
TATAACAACACATTTATCGTTTCTCACAATTCTATGAGTAGTTGAGTGGTTCTTCTCATCTGTGCTGGCTTGGTGTGTGCAGGTGGTCTTGGATTGCTTCACATACTTGTCTGGCAGTTGACAGGCATGATGGTCTAGGTGGACCTCAGTGGAACATGTGGTCTTTCATTCTCTAATTAGGCTAGCCCAGGCTTCTGCACATGGCAGAAGCAAGACAGGGCAAGGCAAACGCCCAGGCTCTTTTCAAGCCTCTCACTGAATCACATTTGCTAAGTTCTTACGGCCAAAGTAAATCCAAGGCTAGCCCAGGATTTATTATGGCAGGGCACTACCAAAGGGCAAGGATAGAAGGAATAGAACAACATATGGTCTTGTTTATAAACTCCATGTGTTTAATATTTTCTTTTATTTCTTATGATAAATCACTTTTAGAGATATGCTCTTTTCCCAATCATTGAGTTAATTTTCCCATCATCTTCTTAAGCATTCTTCTTATATTGTTTTTGAAATGTTTGGTAATTTTTTATTGAGAATGATATTTCTAAATGTAGTAATTGCCCCATATAACTAACCCTGCTCCATTCACGTTACCATCGGAAGGTGGTGTATAACAGGTGTGACTCTGTCACTACTCAGATGGAGCACCATCATTTTGAATACCCCTTTTCTGGTTCTCTGGCTGCCTTCTAGTGACTCTGTTTTGTAGGGCAACACACGATAGTGCCAGCAGTGATTATTGATCAAGCTTCACTCAAAGTTAGTGAAAATTCTTTAAGCCCTTTATAAATAGGTGACTGCTCTCTTTGGTTTTCAAAGATGTTTTAGAAATGTGATTTTTTTGTGTGTCTTCATGGCTATTTTAATAGAGTATTATTTGTTAGCTTGATGCATAAACTGAGAGTATAGAAAAGCAACATTAATTATGAACTTTACTTTAAATAAATGAATAAATTAACATGTATTTCTCCTGGGGCATGTGATGACTCAAGGTGTCAATGTGCATAAAGCATTGAACATAGGGTCTGGCTCATCGTGGTGCTTCTCATCAAATATCTAAGTGAATAAAATGCATGAGCAATGGATTGCTGTATTTTAAGTGTAACGTGGGACCATTGAATAAGAGGTTCACAGAGATGGTGGAAGGGCATAGAGGTTAAGTGGACAATCCTTTTAGGTGGTGAGTTCCCCAACTCTGGATGTGTTGGCAAGGAAGGTAGAGAGAGGATGCAAATATCAGATAGGGAGTTGGGTAGATGACTTTTCTGGCAATGGCCCAACTTGTGATTTTCTGATTAAAAAAAAAAAATAAAAGATTGGGCAAATTATCTAGATTTCAGCTATTTCATATATATAAAAAAATTTTATTGACTCTTTCTACTGGTAAGACATTTTTGGGAGCTGAATAAGATAATTTTGTGCTTATGCTGTTTATTTGGAAGGAATTATGAAAATTTTGCCCTGCTCCTCATTTAATGAAGAAATTTTTTTTTTGGTTTTTCTAGTTAAAGCTCTCTTAACATAATTAATCAATGTATTAAATGAAGCAATTGTTAGTCATTTAATAAATATTTATCAAATGCCTACTATCAACCAGACATTCTACATACCCTCTTTGTGCTTAAAATAGATTGAGGGATATGATGCAATTAAAAACGGCCATTTTCAAATTTATTGTTTATAAGAATCAGCAGAATTGCTTGGTTAAAGGGCAGATTTCCAAGATCTTCCTCCAGATCCTGATTCATTAATTCTGAGCTGAGGCCAAGGATCTATTTATTACAAATACAAATATCGGAACATAGTGTAAGAAACACTTGGGTAAAGGAAAGAGCAGACCAAGTGGAATCAGAAGACAAAGTTATAATGTGAGTTCTAACACATATTTAGTTATGTAACCTCTTATATAATCTGACATCTAATATGTACTTAAGATATATTTGTTGAGTATTTGTTGAATAAATGAACTTACCTCAGTTTCCTTAGCTTCTAATGTCAAGGTTAAAAAGAAAATTTCCATGAATGTTGTGTTAAATGAGGTGGGGGATATAATGCACCTTAACATATATTTGTCACTCAAAAAATGTAACTCCTTCTCTGCTTGCTACCAGTTGATTTCACAGGTGTGTTTTGTTCAAAGCAATAAATCATAAACCAGTGTCAAAGAAACTGTCTTTAGGCCTTTGCATTTTGAGATGGTCAAAGATAACCCTACTAACTCTGCAGTTTGAGATTATTTTATGAATCCCCAAAAGAGCAAGATTATGTTTGTAAATGAATCTATTCCTCTGGGTGTGATACCCTTTGATTGCATTGAATTCAGTTGAGGGGCTGTTGATTAGGTTACTTGATGAGAATGCTTTAGGGCTTTCAGTTGGAGTATGTCAGTGAGGAGTGACTCAGGTTGAGTCTCCAGCCCTTGCTGGGTCTGATATAAATGCACACTCAGACAGACAGAGGAAAACAGGGAGCCAGCGTATTTTGATTCTGCAATGTGAGAGCTGCTCAAGAGAGGATGAGCCTTATGCCTGATAGTTTACAGCTGAAATCAGGAAGAAAGTGGAGCAGCTAAGCCTGAAAGAAGAAACCTGGTAGCGAAGGCAGAGACCAGGCGGAGACTGACAAGCCATCATACCTCAACATGTGGCAGCTGACTTTTGTGAGAAATTACCGCTTATGGTGCCTTGAGCTGGACTTTGCACAACCTCAGAACTGTAAGCTTTTACCCAAATAAATCCCCTTTATAAAAGCCAATACATTTCTGGTACTTTGCATTGGCAGCTCTTTGGAGAACTAAAGCAGTTACATAGAAACATAAATAATTTAAATTATGGCCTCCATTCAAGGTGACACATCAAAATAAATCCATAGAAGCCACTATCCCAACGACAACACAAGTTCTACAGTGTACAGAGTATTCTCGTTAGATTAGGTGTAGGAATTACAACTTTGCCTTCAGTGTTGGTTGTGTTTATTGCTTTTAGATCATGGTTTTATTTCTCTGTAAAAATGCTATATATTCAACAAATTAAGATTTGTAGAGTAACTGATTAGGCAATAAAACTACCTTCACTATTACTGTTAGTGCACATTCTGGAAATATGAGCAAAATCCTGTTGGCTATAGTTTAAGATAAAGATAAAATTTTTTATAACTAGCAATTGGAAAATATACAAAAGTGCAAGTAAAGTATATTGCTATGAACTTCTCAGAGTGAGGATTCTAGAAATGTGAAGTATAAATATTTTAAAATGTTATGATACAAAAAGCCTCTGGTGGGGAGATATGAGTTGTGGAAATCAGATTAATATGTACAAAGACTGTTCTATTCATGAATTTCCATTCCATTCCTCCTATTCATGGATCCACACATTTCTTTTAGAGGTAATCATCTGCCATGAGATTTGGAAGGGAATTTACAGGTCATCTAACCCCATGATGACCAATACAAGGCTGTATGCCCCAGTCTATGCTCATAGCAGACATTGCTAATCAAGCCCCTGTCTGTTTCCAATTCAATCTGTCTAATCATGGAGTCCTTCAATACAGGACTCCTGGAAGCCATTATAGAATGATTAGATTTGGCATGTAAATGAAAATGCTTGGCCATCCCTTATTTTGATTATAAAAGTTTGCACGGGTATTAGTGGCAGAACAGGATTTCAAGTGTTGGTCTTTATCCTCTCACTGTGAGCAACTTTCCTGTGCACATGGATGCTGGGAGAGCATGGGCCAATGAAGGGAACCGGAAGTAGAAGTCCTTCTTCCACGTTTCTAACTTCGGCTCTGGATCCATTCTGCAGCATGACTTCAAATAGATCACTTAATATTTCTGGGCCTATAAAGTTTCACACCTATGAAGTTAGGGATAATTATCTACCTCATAGGGCTTTTATGAGCATCAGAGGAGGAATGTGTCTTTCATGATTTGAATGTAGGTGAGTTTATGCTGCTGCAATAAAATGCAGGTTCCGAGAATCTTGAGGCAACCATTTTATTTTCAGGTATCTGAGGAATTATCCTTTTAAGCACCAAGTATTTTTTTAAAAAATATTTTAGGTAGAAGTCTTTCTATAATGGGTTACATACTTAGCTGATCTTTTAAGCAGAATACAATAAACATAATTTGATTTTCTGGATGACTCATGGGCATTCAGATAATTAACTTTTATAACACAGTGCTTCCCAGGCATTTAGTGAGATGTGCCGGGATGCTGGTCTCCCCACGGAATGCGTCTGAGTGGCTGTGGCTTTTGTGAGTTCTTGTGTCTCCTCTTGATGAATTAGTTCAACCTTCTCTCCTATTGTTCACAGGCATTTCTTTTCCTTCTAATCAGACCTCTTCTAGAACTCTCTCTCATTAATTGCTCTTTCTACCTTGCTGCCAATCAAGATATAACTGAGTTTTTGTAAAAATCAAATCACGGTCTTAATAACACCAGCTGACTTGTGCTGGGTGCTTGCCATGTGCCAGGTACTCCACTAAGTGCTGTATGGGGGTTTTCTCCCTTATCCTAACAACCCAAGAAGCAGGCCCAAATCTCAAAGCCATCCTTGACGGCACTCTTTCTCTTGCACCAAGTGATGCTCGCTGCCGCTTGCATCTCCTCCCCCAGCTCAGTCAGCCTTGGACATATTTGCCTCTGTCTTGTACTTTAAGCTCATCGATCTCATTCCGGCTCCAGGACTTTTGCACGTGCTGTGCCCTCTGCTTGGAGCACAATCCCCCAGATGTCCACATGCTCACTCACTCCCCTTCTGCAGGTCTCTGCTCAAAGGCCTCCCTTGTCCACCCCAGAAAAATATTTTCCCCCTCCACACTCCTTACCCACTTTCCCTGCAGTATTTTTCCCATAGTGTCTACCATCTAACATACAATACGTGCTGATCTATTTTGCTCATTGTGTCTCTTCTCCATTAGAACTTTGTTTTGTTCATTGACATATCCCTGAGTGCCTAGAACAGTGCCTGGCATGTTCTAGGTACTCAGAAAGTCCTTATCGAAATCTAAAATGAATGAATAAATGAGTTAATGAATGAACACGCTATTGTTAGGAACACATAGAAAAGAAAACTGAGGCTTTGGAAGTTTAGGTAAACTAGAAAGGCAGAGCTGGGATCTGAAGCTGACACCTGCAAGCTCTAAGATAGGTTAGAATTTTATCCAAAGAAATAACAAATAGGCTGTGGATGGGGTTCTCTCCCAGGAGTAAAATGAATAGGTGGTGCCAGGAGTATTTTGTTAGTTCTAGAATTTCCTGCACAAAGTCAGATTTTGTTTCCCTTCTGTTTTTTAGCAATTCAGATAAGTGGGACTGTCAGATGCAATCATTCATTCATCCATCAACTTATCCAACCAAGTCATTTCCCAGGAGACGTTCCTTGGGTGCTTCCTACGTACCAAGCAACATGGATAGGAAAAGGTACCTGTCCCTCTCCCCCCTTGCTTGTGGTCCAACTAGGAGGCTGACAAGTCAACACCAGTTACCACATATGGTGACAAATACCCATGTGTGAGCCCAAGCTCACAGGACGGTATGCAGACACAGGCTCCCTGCCCTGCCTGGGAAGTCTGGGGAAGGATCTCAGGGTGGAGATGCCTCGGTAAACTCTTCAAGTTTCCAGCAAAGCTTGGCTCTGAATGTTGCTTCAGGACAACAGAGCAACATGTCAAAGACTTGGTGTTTCTGGTGCTAGAGGTAAGCAGGACTGTGTGTTAGAGTGACATGGCTGGAGAGAGAAGCCTGCGTATGTTAGAAAGTGCTTTGGTTATTATTTTTATTCTTTTGGTGAATAACAACAAGATAAACTTTTCAAAATGTAAAGGCAATTTTTTGGCTTGCAATGCACTGCTTTGCTTTACAAAACCTTTTGATGTCGAAAGCACAGGGTTCATCTCCAAGATCATAGTCTCCAGGAAACCTTTGGCTAACGGATGTTCCCCTCTTTGGGTTTCCACAGAACTTTCTGCTCAAAATCACCAGTGAACTTGTCAGTCTCTCCCTGTGCTCTGAGCCCCCGAGGTAGAATCTTAGCCATCTGTTTAGCCCCAGCAGTGTCTGGCAGGGAATGTACTCTCAAATATTTATGGAAAGAAATGTTCTGGGTGCATTTAGAAATGTTCCAAAAGCATTTCATGCTCATTTTTGACAGCCCTGCTGTACAACCTTGTCAGAAACTAAGCAAATAAAGGAACATGGGTGCATCCAATCATACCAAGAGTATTAGCATGATGTTTATTTCAGATTAGCTTAGTAAAAGACGTGTTGTGGCTTCTCAGGAGGCATATGTGCTGCCTAACCAGGAAGCTGGTATGCAAAAGCTAATCTGTGCCTCTAATCTGTGCCTCCACTAGACTCAGCATCTTCTTGCAAAGCCAGACCTCTCTCCCGGCAAATGTTGCTGATTGGCATTCCCAGGCAATGGGATTCCTTTCTCTGCTGATTAGAGGAGCAAAAACAGCTTTCCAAGAGCACTCCTTTGCCCCCTTTGCCTGGGAAGACAGAGCCTGCAGAGGTGGCATCTAAGATCAGAGGAAGGGCCCAAGTCAGAAGTGGTCCTTTGGGTGAGGGTCTTCTCAGATGCATAGTAAGAGTTTTGATGCTCAGACTCAAGTGGGACTGCTGCCACAGAGGGAGTATGTGTGTTGAGTTCCAGAAGGAAGAGACTTACCCCTTTGCCTCTTATTGAGATGGCAAACCACACAGGGCAACTCATTCATTTGTTCATCCATGGACGGATTGGTTCATTAATTTGTGATAATGTAGCAGTTAAGGGCATGGTCTCTAGAACCAGACTGCCTGGATTTGAATCTCAGCTCTATCATGTGCTAGCTGGATGACCTAGACACCCATAAAATAGGGATAATAATAGTACCCACTCATAAGGTTCTCATGATTTATGCCTGCCACATAGTTGTTTCATTTGAAATATTTAATAAAACCTGCTATGTGCCAGTTCTGTACTGAACAGGAGATACAGTGGGGAATAATATTAGATTTGGGGCCCGTCTTCATGAAGCTTCTTATCTAGTAGAGAGAGACATCATTCAAATGTTCACATATAGAAATATGTGGCTCTGAATGCAATAAGGCCCATGGGAGAACAGTACAGAGTGCCATGTGGACAAAAACTCAAGTCTTCTCTGAGCAAGTGTCTGTCACTGCAACCTTGGAGGGCACAAGAGTGCATAGCTTTGGTGGGCACTTGGTAAATATCCATTGAATGAACACAGAGGGCTTTGGGTCTAAGGATGAATAAGAATTACATATACAAAGAGTGAAGGAAGGGAAAAGAAGTCCAGGGAAAAGAAATGGCATGTGCCAAGGCTCTGGGTAGAAAGGAAGGCAATATCTTCCAAAATGGAAAAAGAACAGAGTCACTAGAATTCAGAGAGGAAGAACAGCTTGGAACCAGGTGGGGCCAGAAAGGGAGCAAGGACTTGGAAGCTGTGAGCGAGATTTGATGTTTACTCTATGAGAAATGGGAAACCACTGGAAGCTTTTCAGCAGGAAAGTAACAGGATCAGGTATGGACTGTTAAAATATCTGCCTAAATGCAGTGGAAAGAGCATGGAGGGGCCAAGTGGATGGGGAGGAACCTGTTCAGAGACACAGCAATCAGCTTTCTCTAGGTTATGCTGCAGAAACAATCACCCCCAAAGTCTCAGAGGCTTACATTAGCAATGCTTTATTTTTTGCTCACACTACATCCATGCTGCAGGTAAGTGCTCTGGCTCTTTTCCAGGTGTCCTCTTCATTCTGGGATTTAGTGTGAAATTGCAAATCCTATGTGGGATATGACGTTCTTCTGGCAGAGAGAAATGAGCTATGGCTGACTACAGGAAGGTTCTTGAAGCTTCTGCCTGGCAGTGACATGTTGTCACTTCTGATCACATTTTATTGGTCAGACGAAGTCATAAGGCTCAGAATAATGTCAAGGGGATGGGGAATTTCACTCCTCCCATTGGATGAAAGAAGGCACGTGTCTAAGCCTGTTATGGGGAAGGGGGTGAATGGTCACTGCTGGAGTCCATGCAAATGATGGTCATCGGGATGGAAAGAAAGGTTTGTGCATGAGATATTTAGGAGACAAAAGTGACAGAACTTGGTGATATTACTGGATATGGGGACTGAAGCAGACGGAAAAGTCAGGAATGTCTCCCAGATATTCTGGATGAATCTGCCCCACCCCATCCCTTGGACCTGACCATTTCAGCGTGCTCCAGCCAACCTTGGATCTGACCATTTCAGCATGTTCCAGCCAATCCCAGCTGCAGTGTGTGCATCTGTGTCTGGGATGTGGAGGCCATGTTATCATGCATGGGGCAGCCTGGAGTCCTGTGGCGTCTACTCCCCTAAGAGCAGCCCCCAACCAGTGAGTTTGTAGCTGGTGTATAAATACCCCAGGTACCATGGCCTTCAGGAGGGATAACTCTGAGATCTGTGTTTCACCGTTTTGCATGGGATTAAACACCAGCCACCCACCGTAAGCTGATTCATAATTTACCTTTTAGTAATCACCTTTCCTTCTAGTAGTAGTCACCACTTCTACTCCCCCTGAATCACCCAAATTATTAAACTACTTGCACTTGTAGCCTCTGCTTCTGGGGATGCTCAAACCAAGACAGACATCATTTGTGGGGCCAGATAACTCTGGAAGAAACCTGGGCTCACACGGGAAGTGTCGGGAGTTCTGTTGGTTGTGTAGGGAGAGTTTCAAGTAGCTCTGTGACATCCTTGTGGCAATGCCATGGAGGTTGATAGAAGCACATGTCTGGGTTGGTGAGGATGTGTCTGGGTTGGAGACAGGATTATAGGACTCACTGGCATCTGGAATGCAGCCAGCTCACTGTATACTGGAAGGAGAGGTACAGTTACTGACAGTAACAATGCAGTGGGAAAATGTACTTTTCAATAAGTAAGGACCGAGGACTATGGGAGCAGAGAGGAGACACATTTGACTTGGCTGCTGGTTGGTGGAAGGGGATGGGAAGGATGTTTCAGACAGTGGGGATGGGAGGAGGAGAGCATGTGTGAAGAGGAAGGATTGCATGTTTTCATCTGTAAAAGACCTTAAAGGAGCTAGAGGAGAGATACACAGGGTATCCAAATATATGTTTAAATTTTTAAACAGTAAAAACAGATGGCCACATCCATTGTCACAAATACCCCTAAGAGAGTCCTGGGGTCATGGCAGTGTTCTGACGTTCTTTAATGTGCAAGGATCTTGGTAGAAACTATCCAGCTGGCTGGCTCCCCTGCTGAAGACTCAGAGCTAAGAGCTGTGACAATACCCCGGGCAAATGGATTAAGTGTATGCCACTCTTCTAAGCACTCCCATGCATGCTCTGATTCTCAGAATAATCTGATGGTTTCACCGTTGTTATTATTCTTATTTACAGCTGAGAAAACAGTGACAGAGGCAGACCCAGAATTTGGCCAAGACCATGTGGCGTGCTCATGGTGGAGGGAGCTGCTGAACCCGACAGCCTGGCTCCAAGCTCTGCGTTCTCAGCCACAGTTGCTAAGTTTATTTGTTGAGGCCGCCTATTACGGTGTAGAGAGCACAGGCCCTGGCATCACACCCACCTGGGGCTGAACCATGACTCTAGTTTCCTCGTGCTGTGACATTTGCAAAGCAACTTAACCTTGCAGAACCCAATTGCCCATCTGCAAGGGGCATTAGCGCATACCCCGTTAGGTTGTTGTGTGAGGGAAACGGGCAATATGCACAGGACATCGGGCCTGGGGAGGTGCTAAGTAAATATTAGCTGAAATGAAATGAGAGATCACAGCATATTGTTTTTCACTCCATCTACTTAAAAATAAGAACTGTGAGAATTTTTACTCTTTTAATAAGACTGTTAAGCCCATTAATGGCCCATGAAATGATATTTTCTCACGGCAGCTACCATATATAAGTGGCATTAAGTGAAAGCATCTTGGGTGATGATAGGAAGGACCGTAATTATCAAGGGCAATGTTGAAGAATCAGTCCCGTGTTGATAGGTGGTTGAATGACTCATGGTACATCCATGCAATGGATATAAATGCACTAAATGGTTAGTAGTGATAAGCACCATCTCTCTGGGGAGAATAATAGTGGGGGATATTTATTTTATTTATCCCTTTTTAAAAAAAACGTTGTGACTGTATTGCTTTTATCATAAGAAAAAATCTTGAAGGCAAGAAAAACAAAACATAAGGTCACCTCCTAGAACTCTGCTTTCTGGATACACAAGTAGCAGACTCTGGAGGGATCCTTGTTTTACCTAATGAGTTCCTGGATATCTTGATGACACAGATGTTGAGGGTCAAGGCTATTAGCTATTCTCATTGTCAAGGCCCCTTAGGATTGTAATATTACAGTCTATCGTGGAGGGGAGGAAGCCGTCATTGGGGCCAGTCTAGGGGACAGGCTCCTGCACCAGATGTGGCCCCCAATCTTCAAACTTCCAAAGGAATGTGGTGGCCTCAGGCTTCACCGGGGCTGGGGTTGGAGTCTAAGACAGCTGGGTCTGATGGGCAAAGCAAACTAGCACGGCACATGGAGATGGTCAGGATCAATGGGCAATGGCAAAGGCCAGAAGGTCAGAGAGTATGGCAAATTCAGGGAAGTGAAAATACTTTAGCAAGATCCAGGGCTTGAAGTACAGGGCAGAGGTAGGAGGCTGGTGAGAGTCCAGGCTGGCTGTCAGGGCCTGGGGCCTACAGGCGGAGGTGAAGTCCCAGCTGGGAGCCTGAGCCCTCAGACGGACGGATCAAGAGCCCAGGTGGGCTGCCAGGGCAGACCCCCTACGAGAGGAACAGTGCATGCTGAAATAAATGCACAATCATGCTCTTTGGAAGCAAGGCTGCCAGCTCTGCTTGTGAGGTGGGATGGGATTGAAATTCAGAATTAAGGGAGTTGTGCTCCATGAATGGCCCAAATGGTCTGATTTCAAGTTAGCATTTCGTCTCTTTTTCAGCAAGTGGCATGCTGCATTAATTTACGTTTCTGTAAGTCCAAAGTAGCTTTGGCAGCAACCAAAATTGACAGGCTTGCTACGGTAATGCATGCCCAACAGAAATGCACTTTGTATATTAAGCAATACCTGGCCTAACTGTAGCTCTCAGCTCACCAGACTTTTGGGTTTTGTCAAAATGGCAAATAATTTCTTACAGGCATTATAAAAAAAAATAAAGAAATTTTGAAGCAGTGTTGGGCTTGGTAGATGTCTATGTGTCTGTCTAGCTGAACTCGTGTTGATTCTTTTTTTTTTTTTCACTAGTTTGAACTTCTCATAGTTTCCAGAATATGCCAAGAACTTTCTTCTAGCCTTTTGGGTTTGTATGTGAGTGTGTCTGTGCATATGCGTGTGTTTGTGCATGTGTGTGTGTGGTTAGCGTGGATGGTGGCAGGGGAAGTGTTGACACACTTTTCACTCGCCTGTGGACTCCTCAATTATCTAGTCTTTAACTATACAGGGGTCTTATTAGCAGGGCTGCTTCTTGTCTCAGTCTTGTCTGAGAAACCAAAGGCTGAGGCTCACGCAGTCAGTGCCAAGAGCGCCCTAGAGTGAAGTGTGGGGCCGCTTAGACCAGGCCTGCTCAGAGGTGGGGGCTCTGCTTGGTCCCAGGGGAAACCATCCGCTCCAGCCTCTAGCGGGCTGGGGTCTGGTGGCCTGAGAGAGGGGATGTCCCTGAAGAGGGGGTGTTGGTATGCCGGCATCCCCCATCCCCACTCCCGTCCACCACGGTGCATGCTCCTTGCCTCCAGCTGAGTCAGAGAGTGTGGCAGTTTGATATTATTTATGAATTCCAAAAAGAGGTATTGATTATGTTTGTAAACTGGCCTGTTTCTCTGGGCGTGATACCCTTTGATTGTATTAGTTTCAACTAAGATGTCTTTAATTAAATTATGTTAAGATTAAGGCTTTGATTCGACCACGTCATTAGGGCATGTAGGGTTGATTCCCCACCCCCTTGGTGGGTATATAAGGGGATAATCAGTCAAGAAGGCAAGAGAAGAAGATACACAGAGGATCCTGTGGCCTGATAGTTTACAGCTGACCTTGTGAAGAGACCGGAACAGCTGAGCCTGGAAACAAATGAGCCTTGGGGAGTGAGACAAGCCTTATTCCAGCCTAGAGCTGAGATCAGAAGAAGCTGGGACTGTGGAACCTTAAGAGGAAGGAGGAAGGCTGGACCCTCGCAGACATTGCCTGCCATCTAGCTTCAACACGTGGCAAGCGACTTTGGGTAAGAAAGTACCACTTATGGTACCTTGAGTTGGACTCTTTAGGTTCTTGTAATTGTAAGCTTCTACCCTAAATAAATACCCTTTGTAAAAGCCAACAGAGTTCTGGTACTTTGCGTCAGCACCCCTTTGGCTGACTAATACAGAGGGGTTCATGGAGACAGTTTGGAGTGCTGGCCCCGTCCTACGGAGCCTAGGAATCCTTGGGCCTGATGTGTGAACCCACCTGGGGGAGACTGGAGGAGAGAGGACAGGGCCAGTAGCCTCCAGGGAAGCCGGGGAAGGGAGGGACTGCTTGGGGTGGGGCAAGGGTGGGTGAGCATTCCTGTGGGCCAAGCTGGGTTGTGCTGGTGCCTCCCAGGAGCACTGCCAGGGGGAGCTTGATACAGAGAGGCCAAGAGGGCTGGACCCCCAGTGCCCAGGTTGAAGGCAGCCGAAGAGAGGAGAGGCATTGTCTGCATCAAAGAACATAGTTAGGGGCACCACTGGGGGATCCCTAAAGCCCCCACAGAAGTGCCCTGTGAGAGAAATGGCATGCAGTTGTGCATCCATCACCTCCAGGGAGAGCAGCTTCCAACAGAGCCGTCCAATCTCTCCTGTGCCTTCTGCCCCCAATCGCCTTTGTCCTGGGCGTTTCCACTTGTCAGGAAGATCTACTAAGGAACTGGGGAGAGGTGAGCAAGGAAAAGAGGAAAACTTCTCTCACCACAGGCCTGAGGTTCGCGGGAGGATTGTGACCTGGACTAGACTGGAGTCCCGGTTGTGACACCAGGTGGGTTTAATTGGTTAAAAACTGTGCTGCTCTTGTGACAAAGAAAGAGGTTTTCAGAATCAAGCTAATTCTTTTTTTTAACTTATCCGTGGTATTTCCACAGTTCAGTGGCTCCATAGGTGGTTTTTTTGTTTGTTTGTTTCTTTTAATCTCTTATCGATGGGCGTTTAGAGAGCTTCCAGATCTTCACTCTAATATCAGACATGCTGTCCTCTCTGCCCTAGCTGAGCTCCCCAGCCCTTCCAGGCGGCCCAGTCACGTTCATCTCTCAAGCTGCAAGTCGGATGCCCGCTCCCTTGCCTGCCGCTCATGACTTCCCAGAGAAGACTCTGGTTGCCCTTCCCTGAGCCGTTGTTGCTAATGATATATCCTCTCTGTTTGGTAGAATGTTGTTCAGTAAATATTCACCTTCTCCCACCCGCTTCTACGGGAGTTGTGATGGTTAATTTTGTGTGTCTACTTGGCAAGGTTCTGGCTGGTGCCCAGGTGTTTGATCCAACACTGGTGTAGATGTTGCCGTGAAGGTATCTTGTAGATGTGATTAGCATCTACAATCAGGTGATTTTAAGTGAGGGAGATTACCCTTGATAAAATGGATGGACCTCCTCTCATCAGTTGGGGGCCTTGGGAGCAAAAACGTGGGTTTGCAGGGAAAGGAGAAATTCTGCCTCAAGATTGCAGCATAAAAATCCTACCTAAGTTTCCAGCCTGCTGGCCTGCCCTACAGATTACAAGGCTTCCCAATCACATGAATCAGTTCCTTAAAATAAATATCTTAAAATATATATTACATGTCATATTATTCTATTCTATTTCCAATATTCTATTATATAGAAATATTATATATATATATATGTATATCCTATTGGTTCTGTTTCTCTGGGAAACTCTGACAGATACAGGAAGGGTAGGCTTCCTCATCCCTTTGAAGTTGAGTTTGGACATGTGAGTTTCTTTGGCCAATAGAATGTGAGTGCATGTGACAACGTGTCCATCTGAGGGGGGTCCAAGAGGCGTGGCAAGTTTCTGCCAGACTTAGGAAGCCACTGCCTCTTGAGCAGATGTGAGCTCAACCCGAAGCCTTGTGTCCTCCTGAGCTTTGCCCAGGTCCCCAAACATAGGCAACCTACAGACCTATGAAAGTAAACTAAATGCTTGCTGTTTAAGCCATTGAGATTTGAGGATTTTTTGTTGTTGTTGTGCAGTGATGTCATAGAGAAAAGTTGACTAATAATGTCCTCTGTTAAAGCACTGATCATTCTGCATTGTAACTATTTGTGTCCTGGTTCCCTGTGGAATCTGAGATCTTTCAGAACAGGGGCTGATTGCTCTCTCCAGAGCTAAGTCTGCACTTGGCACATTTCATAATACTCAGTGGCATGAAGAGCATCTCCTTCTACCTGTATTCACAACTGTGACTCACTGGGAGAAGTTTGGAGCTCCTGGGAGATGCCTCAGTGTACACAGTGATGCCTCCTCCTCACAGTTGCTGACTGCGAGTATGGTCCATACAGCGGCTCCTGCCTGACTGAGGATCGACCTCGCCCTGCCCCACTCCTAGGCATCCCTCTCTCTTAGTCTCTGGAAGCATTCCCAGTGCATCTTCTTTTGAGAAAAGAGCATATACCCAGATGTTTCCCCAAACTTGCATGCAAGCCTCTGGCATTCAGCCACCTTTGTCCCCCAGCCCAATATAATCTAAAGAGTGGTTGCCATAGGTGCGGACATACGCAAGTGAACTTCTTACCATCCCACTATCTGTCACGAAGTAGCTCTCCATAAGTAAATTCCCCTAACAAATGCTTTTGGATTCTTCACTCTGGCATTTACTGCCTCTTTCTTGGGAATCTCCACTGGCCCTGTTGTAGGACAGTTTGGGGAAGTCCTGGCTGGGTCTTCCCCTATTTCTTCTTTCGAGGTGAGCCCCACTGCTGATTTGGTGGAAGGTAGCACAGGGATCATGAGGTGCAAGCACAGGGAATAATGCTAAGCAATGGGCAAAGGAATGAGATATTTCTACTGATAAAATAATTTGTCTAAGTCCAGCAAACTAAGGCAATGTTAACTGTTATAATATATAACCCCCCAAATCTCAGTGGATTAACAAAATAGAAGTTTATAGCTTGCTCAGCATTTGTTCATTTGGCAGTAATAGGAGAGGAGGAAGGACTCAACTGCCCACAGTTCTTCATGGGCCTCATCCCAGAAGACCTCAGCAGCCATGCTGAGGACCCATGGGCACTTTGACTTCAGAGCACGTCCTCGTCCAGTGGCCTTTGCCACCACTTTACTGCTCCAGTCCCCAAGCACCATCCTCAGCCCCCACTGCTGCCCAGAATGGAAGTGAGGTTCTCTGAAACGGCCCTTCTGTCCACCTCATCACATCATCCCCTCTCCCACTCTTCCTAAATACTCTTCACCTCTACAGTGGGAAGAGGTGTTGGTGTTCCCTCTGAACCTCAGTGTTTTTATCTATTTGTAAAACTAAATAATTGTTTTATGGTTTTTTTCTGTGTATGGAATAAAATAGAGCACAGATACCTGGCATATAGGGAGTTCTTAATCAATGCTAGTTTCCTTTCTGCCCCAGTACTGCATGCAATTCCTTCACTCACACATAAAGATAAGAATAAATATAATAATAGCTATTATTGGGTACATCTACCTGCCAGATACTGTGCTACACATATCTTGTTTAATCCTCTCACCAACTCTGTGGAGTAGGAATTATTCTTCTCTTAATGATGAGAACTCTGAAAGGTCAGGTGGATTTCTCAAGATGAAATGTCACAGGGCACATCTTCCTGCAGCTCCTCATTTCCATGTAGAATGACATCCATGGGGGCCTTCACTCCAACCCTCTCCTTTTACTTACTCCTCCCTGCATAAAACGGAGTAACTTCCATGCTGGTTGGATTTGGGAGAATTCACTGGGCTTCTGTGGCTCGGTCCAGTCTTCTCTCCTCTAGTTGGTATACTTTCTTGACAGTGGGGCAACTATTTTTTGCCACGCTGTCATTCCAGGGGAACAGTCTACCTCCAAAGGGAAGGGCTGAGTTTTGGGGAGGGGCATAGATTAGTAAACTTATTTGCTGCATCTAAGCCATGGGGTCCAAATAGTTTTAGCCACAGTGAGGACATTTTAAAACTATCAATCTGTCTGGCTCTTGTCTATCTTTCTCAGGGAAAACACATAATTCCCCTACATTGTAAAAGTAGGAAGATAGGAAGCCAGAGATGGGAGCCTTGTCTGGCTTCAAAACCCTTGCTCTTAGCCCCCTTAGCCACAGGGAGGCATGGATCCCTGTGCTGAGACAATGAACGCCCTCCACATCCCACCTTTCCGCCCATGGCCACTGGTTGACGTCACGAGACTTCTCCATACACGGCTCCATGGACCCAAGGAGGCCTTACACACATGGTCATCATTTCTTTGGGAGTGACTCTGATGTGAAAACACACTGGGGGGTGTCACAGCAGCGTGGTAGACAATTGCTCAAGATGGCTTCCGTGGGTCTTCCCGTGCAGTGATGTTTTCTACACTGAGATGTCCACTATTAACGACCAACAGAAACGAAGCTGTGACAGCCAGTCTGTGCCCATTTGCAGAAGTGCGTCCCTGCATCTAAGTGTTCAGTCCATTCTCAGCCAGTGGTTAAAGTTCAGATTATGAGTTTCTCTCTCTTTTTCTTCCATGCTTACTGCTTGTGTTCAGATTTTAGAAAGTCAGTTCAAATATCTCTACTCTGTGCTCTGTGTAAACAAGGCATCTGTGAATGCATCTTTGGGAATGGAAGGAGTAAAAGAAAAACGTGACTCTCATTGGTAGGGTCATGTACCAGGACTGATGTGGATGCTTTACACATGTTAATCATTTAATTCTCACAACTATTTAAATTAGGTGCAATTATTTTGCCCATTCTACTGATGGCACAGAGAGGTGCAGTCATTTGTGCCAAATCAAACAGCCAATTCTTGTCAGAGGCAAGATTAGAACCCATGGCTCTGGATCCAGAGTCCATGCTCTCAACCTCTGCAACATTCACCACCTCCAAGGTGGGGCTGGAACTTCTGGTGAGATCTGTGACAGAGTTAGGGAGGTGACAGAACAGAGAGCTTGGTGTCAAAGAGCTGAAGTTTGAGTTCCAGCTGTATCATTTTCTAGCTGGACAACCTTGGGCAACTTTGAGCCTTAGTGTCCTCATATTCAAAATGGATATTCATTCAGTTAAGAAACACCTACTGAGCCCCTAGGATGTGCCAGGAACTTTTAAAAAATATATAATTAGGAATATAATTAATTTTTTAAAAAAGAAGCTTTAGATTACATAAATGTTACATAAAAAACACAAAGGATTGCCATACGCCCTACTCTCTCCCCCTCCTATACTTCTCCACATTAACAACATCCTTCATTAGTGTGGTACATTTGGTACAATTAATGAACCCATATTGAAACATTGCTATTAACCATGGACTACAGTTTACATTATAGTTTACACTTTGTCCTGTACAATTTGTAAGTTATGGCAAGATATATAATAGCCTATATCCATCACTGTAATGTCATGCAGAACAAATCCAATGCCCCAAAATGCCCCCATATTATACCTATTCTTCCCTCTCCCATTCCTCAGAACCTCTGGTGGCCACTGCCTTCACATCAATGATAAGAGTTCTTCCATTGCTAGAATAATAATAAGTCTACTTTAGTCCATTGTTCATCCCCAATCTTGAGGATTTTAGAATGGTGTTGCCCACTCTGCTTCTAATTGAGAGGGCCTTAGATCCCATGGGGCAGATGGATGGAGCTATCTTGCTTGTAGTTACAGACATTCTCTATTCCTTGGGATGGGTGTTGTCCATCATCATCTCCTTGTTAGTTGTCCTGGGTGAGTCCAATGAACTGGGGAGTAGGTGTTGCAACTCTGCTGAAATTCAGGGCTCAACTGGCACATGGACAGACTAAAGATTTAAGTCTCTGGGACATGTATTTATCAAGTATAGTGCTAATTATGGGTTCAAATAAAAGGGGCAGAAGAGCCATATGTAGAGAACCTTTAAATGAGTCTAACTCTGTTACATTGGGGAGCATAAATTCCAAAGTAAGGCCCATTGACAGGATGCTGAATTCCTGAGCTGTCTGCCCTGCTTATAGTTTCTGGATATCTCTAGAACCCTCAGAAGCCCCACTATTTGGGGCACTGTTTGCTGTGGCAGTCAATGAGATCCTACTGAGACTTACATAAGCGTAACCTTCCAACTCAGTTTGAAATCTCTTAGCCATAAAAACTCATTTGTATTTACCATTTCCTCCTGTTGGTCAAAGTCTTTTTCCAAATGCATTGCTAGTTGGTGCTTGGTAATAATCCCTTGATGCCAGGGAGGCTCATTCCTGGGAGTCATGTCCCACACCAGGATGGGGGAGGGGTGGGGGGGAGGTATTGTGTTTATATGCTGAGTTTGGCTTAGAGAGAGGCCACATTTGAGCAACAAGGAGGCTTTCAGGAGGTAACTCTTAGGCAGTATATAATACTAGGCTAAGTTTCAATTTCACAAGAAAAGGTTCAAAAGTACAATCATCAATGTCAAGGGCCTGTGTGCCAGGAACTTTTTAAGCTCAGGATTTGGTGATGGACAAGACAAATGAGGTCTCTGCATGCCTGAAACTTAATCTAATGAGGGGAGAGAAAAAAGCAAGCACAAAAATTCACAACATATCATTTCAAGTAAGAAACAAACTCTAGCATATGGTAAGGGATGTCCTGGGAGAGGGGACTTGTCCTTACATTGTGGGTCAGTGAGACGTGTCTGAGAAGGTAGCATTTGAATTGAGATACAAATGGCAATGCACCATCATGTGAAAAGTGGTGGGAGGAGCACTGTATCAGCTTCCTGTTGTTACTGTAACAAATCAGCCCAAGCTTCATGGCTTAAAATAACACAAATGAATGTTCTCACAGTTCTGGATCCCAGAAGTCCAAAATCAGATTCAGTGGGCTAAAAGTCTAGGTGTTGGCATGGGTTTTTTTGCCTTTTCCAGCTTCTAGAATTGTGTTTCTTGCATTTCTTGGCTCATGGCTTTTCTGTCATCTTCAATGCCAGCAGGTTGGCATCTTCGAACCTCCCTCTGCTTCTGTCACACCGCCTTCTCCTCTGTATGTGTCACATATCTCTCTGTCTCCCTCTTAAAAGGATTCTTATAATTACATTTAGGGCCCACCTGGATAATCCAGGGCTATCTCCCCATCTCAAAATTCTTAGCTTAATCATACCTGCACAGTCCCTCTTGCCATATAAGGTAACACTCAGAGGTTCCAGGGATTAGGACCTGGATATCTTTGGGGTAACTCTTCAGCAATCCACAAGCACCTTCCAGAAAGAAGAAAGAGCCCACCCAAAGGCTCTGACAGTAACATCTTCCTGGTGTGTTTATGGTGAGGATTGCATGAGAAGTTTTTGTAAAGAATGTAGAAAGTTGCTGGTCAGATAGTGTTTCCAAATGATAGGTCTCATAATTATCACTAGGAGGGGAGCGCAGAGGCAGAGGGGGCTGCTGCAGCTATTGGAGGAAGGATAGGAAGGCTGAAGTCCAGGGCTAGGAAGAAAAGTGGGTCTGGAGCACTGAGCAGGGGTAATATTCTTCAAAGAGCTATGGAAGAGTCAAGGACATTTGCATTAATTCCACAAATTTTATTAAGTGGCCAGCACTGCAAGGCAGTGCCCTGCCCACCAGCTTCCTGGGGAGTAGGACATGCAGCTCTCCGGGGAAGAAGATGAGCTCTTCCCTGGATCAGTAGAGGCCTGGACCAGAGGTTCTCTGCCCTGGCTCGGGAGTGCTAACTGGTTCCCGGATGGGGCCAGGAATAGAGGCTTAGACTGCATGTTGGTTCTGGCTCTACCTCCGGGAGGTCCAAGGACCATTAGCAGAGTTTCTACATCCTTCAATCCAGCGCACAGGATGGTCAAGCAGGTGGGAACAGGGTGTAAGCCTGGGCCAGAATTAAAGAGGGCCTATTTTTCTAGTCCTTTCCTGGGCTGCTTGGCCAGGGACATGAGCACCACACAGGTGATGACAAGGCAGTGAAAGAATCCCTTTTCAAGCCCACCTGTGTTTTACAGATGGGGAACCAGAGAGGGCAAACCAATGAGAGACAAAGCAGGGACTCCAAGCCCAGGTCTGTGGAATCAAACCCAGGGTCTCTCCATTTCACCTGGAGGTCTTCCCTCGAGCAAGGCCAGGCGGGGGCAATGGCACAGGGGCTGCAAACAATGGCACATGAGGTGGTCCTCAGGTCCCCAGGGGTCTGGGAACATGCAACTGAATAAGGCGGAGAGGTGGTGAATTCAGATGGATGACTAACCATGAGGGTGGTGGCTGAAGAGTTAAACTCTGAGAAATCAAACTTCCAAACATCAAATTGAACCCTGTGAGTGTTTCTGTGAAAATTGCACCCCACACTTTGAGAGAAGACAGAAACAGAAGCAGCAAGGCTTTACTGAAATTCTGATTTTTCAAGGGCTGGGGGAGAAGAGAGGGGAACTGGACAACAAAGTACCTACTGAGGAGTCCTGATTGCTTAGAGGCATTTGACTTGGAATCAGACACACTTGAACTTGAATCCTGGCTCTCTATTAGCCATGCGACCATGGGACAGTCAGGTAACTTCTCTAAGCTTCGATTTTATCAAGTGTGATATAGGGGTAATAACACTTCACGATGGTTGTGAGGATTAAGTGCAGTAATGTATGTACTTACCTGGCAAGTGTAGATGTTCAATAAGAGGTAGCTATTGCGATTATAATGATGGTATTTTCCAGAGGAGCCAGATAGAAAGCATGCACTTCCATAAAGGAAAATGCCATAATCCCACAACAAAAAACGCAGGGGAAGCACAGCCCATTTGTTTCTTTACCGCCAACTGCACAGTTCAGTCTGAACTCATCCACAAAGGTCACCCCCCAGCCCGGTGATGCATAATCCAGAGCACTCCTGATGCGCCGAGGGCATTCGGTGAGCTCTGAAAGGAGCGCGCTCAGCCAGGCTCTGGCGGCTTCCCCTTGACTGTACTCTGCCGCACACTGTTTCTGTGCAGGAGCTGCCCGCTCTAAACCTGTTCTCCATTCTGAATCACCCGGACCTGTGGCTTACCTCGGTTCAAGCACTCTTTGGGTGACTACTAATGCGGCAACAGGAGTGGGGGCCTCTGAGGGCGAGGTTTAGAAAAACCTTGGCACGACTGACGTTTGGGACTTGATCATTTTCTGCTGCGGGGACTGTCCCATGCACTGTAGGAGACTTGGCAGCACCCTGTCCTGGCCTCTACCCACTAGCTGCCACTAGCACCCCCTAATTGTGACACCCCAAATTGTTTTCAGACATTGCCAAATATTGCCTGGGGGAGGGGGTAAAATTTCTCCCAGCAAAGAGCCATTGGGTTAGAGGAAGCAAACAAATAGCTAATGGTGATAGTATGTGGGAATTGTTGAGATAGGGGAAAGTAATGGGATATTACGGATGTTGTTTTACTGTTCCCCAAATTCAACATCCCACTTTTGAGGGGCAGACATATGCAGACCCATGGACCAGTTTCTACAGCCTTTGCTGTGAAGAACTCTAATTTATGTCAAGAACTCTAATTCATTCTCCATTCTTTATTTATCCCATAAACATTCATTGAGTACCATCTGTGTGCCAAGTACCACAGTCGGTTTCTGGTGACACCTGGAGATACCATGTCTCCAGTTGCTGGAGATGAGGGTATTCTGAGCTGCACAGGACAAGGTCCCGACATTGAGAAATCATATAGTAGAAGAAATCAATATCCCCCCTTCCCCCAAAAAAAGATACAGTATAGGGTATGTTGCACGCAGCTGAAAGTGTGCATGCAAGATAAATATTATGGAGGAGGAATTACAGACTCTGATTGATAGAGTAGGGGGAACAAGGAAATTTTATATGGGATACATCATTGAGGACGGTTTCAAGAAGGGATAAGCCAGCTTGAGGGGGTAGAGAAATTCTAGGCTAAGGGAACGGTCATTGGAAAGGCCGGAAGCATGGTGCTTCCTGGCATGCCAGCGGAACCGTGAGCAAATCAAATAAAGGCAAGTTGACTAATGCAGGCCTCATCCGCCTGCAGATGCCTTCTTTGGGGCCTGAAGAGTGTCAAAGATAAACGGAGTCATTTAAAAACCTTTGTTAACATTTATATGGGCAACAAACGGTTTGCAAATCAGGCAGCACCAAACAGAAAGTGGTAAGGAGCTCCAGCGAGGCAGTCAAGAGGGGGAAGCTTAAATAGGGCAGATGTGGAAGCAAGCGAGGGACTGTTCTGAATGGCTGACGTTAAGCTTCCATTTTACATAGGGGTCCTACAGAGTGGGGGGCAGAGACACACTGATCGGTGTGGCATGCTGGTCCACTCTGATAAGCCATCTTGACTGGACTGGAACTGGCTCATCACCACGTGTTGCTTACCTGCAGTTCTGTAGGGTGTGCTCAACTGTCCTATTTTCTCAGAAAGCCCCTGCAGGTCAGTTGTTTCGGTCTTCTGGCATGTCCTTTCTTGGAAAGGGGTCCTTTCTGGCAACCCCCAGTGCAGGTGGCCATTTTGTTTTAACATTATTGTCGTAATTAACCTGCATGCAAATGAAGTCAACAGCAGTTAGACACAGACTTGCCTAGAAAGTGCCACTTTGGGAACATCTGGGTAGGGGCTTCAGTGGGCTTTGTGCCACAGGTAAAGAATGAGGTCAAGAGGGGAATGATTTGAGTTGTGAATAAGAAGGTTAACTTAAGCCTCCCCACTCAAGATAAGAGCTTTGAATTGTCGATATCCTTGTTTCCCCCACTGGCTTCTTTATTATAGTTGCAGATGATAATTTAGGTGCATGTCCAACTTGTTTCTATTCCATTCACGAGCAACACTTTCTGGAAGCAGCTTTTTCTGGTAAATGTTGGAAGTCTACTCACCTGGTGCCCTGTGAAAATCAGCTGGATATTGGAGCCATCATAGTCACCTGCTCCTTAGTGTGTGCTCCGAGCTCTGTGCTCTTGCCGTCTGCTAGAGCGTGCAATGGCGACCTAAGTAGAGTGGCAACGCCTTGTTCCAGTGAGCAGGTGTGTCAGACGGTCACTGAAAGGACCAAATAATAAAGCTCAGCTGACCCATGCTGAGCAGCATGTGGCTGAATGGGACCAAGACTGTTCAAACAGTATTGAGTTTCTCAAAGGAAGGCTGCTTCCAGGCCAGCATTACTCAATTTATTATAGGGTCAAGTTTGCGAGTGGGCTTGATCTTTTCATGCCCCTGAAGGAGCAGAGGATATGAGCTCCGACTGGTGGAGCAGAAGGTGTTATCCCAGGAGATGGGATAGGTGCTGATCTCTGTTGGGTTCCCTCAAATGCAGACACGGAGCAAAGATGTTGATTGCAAATAGTTTATTTGGAGCATGACCCCAGGAAGCTCCTGGAAGGAGAGAGACCTGGAAGGGAAGGAAGCCAGTGCAGAGCACATTGATGAGGTTTCTGACAGCTGTGGACCTCTGGGAGAGAGTATAGGGCACGTTGTCCTAGTCAAGAAGTGAGGAAGCTGCGGTATTTTTACTCCTACTTCCATCCAACATCCCTGGAGCTCCAGAGGGCATCAGCTGCTGGACTGCCCTGCATATCAGCTCAGGGCACCCCATGGGCACAGAAAGCCTCAGGCCAAAAGCCACAGGTGCTGGGTGGTGGAGGGATGAGGGAGACACTGATAGCTGGAGCCTCCAGAAGGCCGTTTCTTCTCCAGTTCTTTGCTGTCCTCATGGGGACGGCGCCTCTCGTTTGGGGGCTGGCCTTGTCCTTGTAAGCATTTGGGTCTGTGACCCAGATTGTGTGTGTGTGTGCACACAAGCACATGTGCGTGCATGCTTGTGTGTAAGTCATTTTAAGCATTTTAGATACTATAAATGTGTTAAACTTTATGGATTGACGAATTCAGAGAGCTGACCTATTGAACTGAGATTTGACTCAGCCATCTACAAGAATCAACTTGGTCGCAGAGCATGAAATATAAAAGCAATAATGTGCTTTACCAGCTTTTTATGCTATGCCTAAGAGAGAAGCCGTGGTAATCAGAATAGAAAATAGGATTGATTCTGGAATGTCAGTTTCAAAGAGAACAGGTTGGTGTTTTGCTGAGCTGCACTCTACAGGAAATTTCTGACTGGTAGGATAACTCTGAAGCTTTCCAAATTCAAAGGGTCTCTTTAAGAAAATTGCTGGCACCAGAGCTTTCCCTAAGGGCTTCTGATCCTTTGCCCAAAC
>JAQZBX010036107.1:0-12308 GCA_029593785.1 Cabassous unicinctus
CCTGTCCAACGAAGAGCTGGGAAATTCTCTCTGAATGTTGAAATCACTTCCCCTTTTAAGCCATTCAACTGATTGGATAAAAGCGCCAGCCATTGATGATGTAATCTCCCTGATTGATGCAGATGTAATCAGCCATCCACGCAGTAAACTCACTGGTGATTGAAGTCCATAAATGCTCTTGTATTACAATTAGCCCAGGACTTGTTGGAACAAACACCTGGACACAATTACCTGGCCGAGTTGACACATTAGCCTAACCATTACAGTATGCTATGGCATTTAGTTCTTCCTGAGGAAAAACTACGATGGCTTGCTGAAATTTTTGATAGTTTGGGAGGCAGCTGCAGAGAGAAGGAAATATTGCTGGCCTTAGAGTTAGAAAGTTTAATTTAAACCCCAATTTTTGTACTATAAAAATCTCTCTGAGATGTCACTGGTGAAAATGTAAAACTTCGAATAATAGTACACATATTATTGTTAGAATTAAATGGGGTATCATATATTTAAAATATGTAAACTTTGAATTGACATACTAATGTGATACAGTTGCATAAGCCTTATTACTGCTGCTATTCCTACCACCATCGTTTTTTGAAAAGTCTCATTCTAAGCACTGGTCTGCCTGTAGTTCTGTTAACCGAGGGAGTTAGATGGATTTGCTCACCTTCAAGACCTTACACCTTTCGTGAAATCCAAACTACTGCTCAAATCTATGACTGCTCCCATGAGAACCTTGGCTCGCTCAGTTGTTTCATGTCATGTGGACTCCGCTGAATTCTTAATTCTGACCACAGGGTCCCAGAGTTCAGGTTGCTGAATTAGAAAGTGGGAATTTGCCTCTGGAAATTCATTGTCTCTTTTTGTTTTCCTAAAGATTGCTGCTGCAACTCGGATAGTGTTTTCCCAACTTTTCCACTGATGTTGCCCTAAAGCAAAGATAAATTAGGAAGCAACAGACACCTAGCATGAAATTTCCACCACAATCCCTACCTTAATGTGAAATTTGAGAGACATGTAGCATGGTAGTTAAAGGCACAAACCCTTGAGGCAGGCTCCTTGCAGTCAAATTCCAGCTCTGGCTCTTCAAACTGGCTTACCTTGGGCATGTTCTTAGGTAGACTGTGCTTCAGATACCTCATCTGTAAAATGGAAATAATTTTCATGTCTAATTCATGTGTATTATGAGAATTAATTCAATTACTAAGTGTTCAAATGATGTTAGCTATTATTGTCTTAAATGTTCCTGCATATTGAGCATTCTGCCCATACTCTATCCATGCTTCTTTTAGTTTTAAAGTAATTATTTGTGAATTCAAGGAAAGCTTTGCATCCTCCTGGGTCTTCACATACTTCCTTCTGTGTAATTCTGTATGCTACCATCATGCAGCAAGACAGGTGCTAAGTGTTCCTGTCAGAGATCATCAAAGATCATCAAAGGCTAATGCCCTGGAAAGGGGAGGCCTTATCTAGTTGAGTCATGGCGACATACACCTCTGTGCCTTTGCACATGCTCTCCTCTCTGGCTGGAAAGGAACAGACCTATGAATCAAAGATCAAGGAATCTCTTCCTTGATCATGTTAACTCACATATGAATTTCGACTCATTTTCCTAAATTCACCTCCACACTATTGGATAAATCTTTGTAATCTTTGTAAATGGGTCTTAATGATAGCACAAATCGGACTATCAGTTATTGTTTCTTTGGTAACTGAGAGCATTCTGTTGGTTCAGACTATTGCTGAGAGAAACAAATGTGTTTATCAGATCATGTTGCTTTCTTGTTACAACCTTCTAATGCCTTCCCACTGAATGCAAAATAAATGTCTAACTTTTTCCCATGGCAATCAGGCTTTAAGTGATATTGTCCCTGCCTGCTTCCTGGACTTATCTACATATTTAGCCTTTTGGGTCTTATCATGCCTTGGACATGACAATGAGCACCTCCCAATTTCAGTGCCTTTGTCTTTATTGTTCTGTCTGGAACTATCGACACCTGTTTTGTTGCATGGCTGTCTCCCTCATATTGTTTGGGTCTTACTCAGGAAGACCTTCCATATCCATTTTATCTCAAGTAGCCTGTTCCCACTCACTTCATTTTTATCACTCTCTTTTACATATTTTATAGCGTTTATTATTCTCTAATTTACTATGTGTGTATGTGTGTGTGTGTAATTTTCTGTCTCCTGCCACAATTATGTAAGTTCTTTTGGGGAGAGACCTTATCTTTTCACCACTGTACCTCCAGCCCCTGGAACAAGGTAGACACATAGTAGGCATTCAACACGTATATGTCAAATGATGGAAGGAATAGACTTTCAAAACCATATTAGTGGGAAGCGGGTGTGGCGCAATGGATAGAGCACCCGTTTACCATATGAGAGGCCCTGGGTTCGCTTCCTGGCGCCTCCTTGTGAGGGCAGGCCGGCTAGCGCCACGCCGTGGGCTGATGCGGCAAGACCTCACAGCAAGGGGGAGATAAGCAGACACAGAGAAGACACGCAGCGAATGGACACAGCAGCACAAGCAGCAAGGGGGGGATAAATAAAAATAAAAATAAATAAATCTTTAAAAAAAAACAAACAAACATATCAGGCCCAGTTTGTTGTCTATTTGGCTTGCCATAACCAGTTATGTAGATAGTGTTGTGGGACATAAGATGTTAAAAATCACCAAATCATGTGAGTCTTTTATTGAAGAAAAATCTTTATGGAGAGCAACCATTGCCCCAGCACTCTGAAGCCTTCTGGGAATGTGGGTATGAACAAGACAAGATCTCTGTTCTTGAGGGATTTATAGTGTGAAATATTCTGAAGCAGGATAGCATAAAATAACACTGCAAATTAGCATATCAGAGTAAAAGCCCTAAATAATATCAACTACTTATGGTTACATTTGAAAGAAATAGCAGCATGTAAAACAATCTTAAAAAAAAAAAGGTGGTTTTGCAACATGTCCTCAGCTATGTTTTTCCCCAGACGATAGAAGGAATATCATATGTCAGAATCTAAAGTGTGGCAGTTGTAGGCTTTTAGAAGAACAAGCTCATGTCACTCCATGCCATCTTTTGTCAGACGAGGATAATAACACCTGCTCTATCGACTTCATCAGTTATCGTAAGCTTCGATGCTATTGCCGTCATGAAACACAGCACACACATGCAAAGTTTAGTATTTTATGAGCAAAAATGTTTAAGATTTGCCTCTCTTTCCTAAAGTTGATCATATGATAGAAGAAATGATTATTCCTATACATTGTAGAGATAGACAGAATTACCATTTTTTATGAGCTTATAAGTTAGTCTCTCTCCGTGTTTTTCTGTTTCTCTTTCTCTATTCTTGCTTTCACTTGCTTACGTGTCTTTATAATGCCAGTAAAGAGGGACTATAAATTTGCAAATTTGTATTTGCAGAAACAGATCCCTCCGATCTCTGGGGTACAGTGCAGTCTGCCTTTTGACACAGGGGTATGAATCTGTGATTCTTTTTAACACAGAAGTTGTGAGCAACTGCCTGTTTATCTAGGCATAGTTATCTGGGCCATTTGGAAACGAGAACCATTATCTACTTAACAATGGCATGTATACAGAGCGGTATTTTTTACAATAAGAGGCAACCCCCCCCCAATGTCAATTCATCTGCATGATCGTGCTCCCACATGCAAGCTTTCTTTTTCTCTGCTGCCTCGAATGCTCTGCTTGGAAACTCAAGCCTACCCGAATCCTTAGTCCTCTTTCCCCATGCTCTGCACTCTCTTTCCTCTTCTCCTTTGCTTCTATACTTTGCCCAGACCATCCCTAGGGGTATGTTATATCCCCATTTCTACTTGTAGAAGTCCTGATGAACTCCTACTCCCTAACCAGTGATTCTCAAGCCTGTCTCACATTCGGTTCACCTGGGTGGCTTTTGAAAAATACCTTTGAGGGCACCACACCCTGGGAATACTGATTCAGTTGATGTGGTCATTCTTTTAGGACCTGTGCTTAGGTCATTCTTTTAAATAAAGTCTCCAAGTGGTTAGAAAGAATATTCAGCCAACATAGAGAAACACTATCATAGATTTTCTCTCATAATAATTTTAAAATGCCTCTCCCTTATATGTCCCTTTAGCTATTTATTTGCACCTCTTCTTTAGAACTTATCAGAGTCAGGCTTCCGTCTGATCACTGTAGATGGAAAAATGAGGATTTACTTATCCAAACAGCTGCTGCAACTTCCATCACCATGTGAGGCAACGTAAAACAACCAGAAAAGGTTCTGCAGGAATCTCTTGGGAAGGAGGCTTCAGTTTTAACTGGTTGGTGTGTCAAGGCTGATTTAAATGGTTTAAGAATGACTTGGTTTCTGCTATCAATGCCCAGTGCCCAGGTCTCCTAAGAGTGGAGAAAAGGAAGGGGTAGAACCTGGAAATGCTCCCTCTGTAGAAATGCTGTCTGTGACAAAACGTACTGAGAGGGGCGTGGAGATGATGCAGGCCTAGCTGGTGACAGCATGAAACGATGAAGGCAGATTTAGCTACATACAGGCCTGGATCTATATCCCAGTTCAGCCACTTACTAGCTGGGCTGCATTTGGCAAGATACCTAACCTCTCTGAACCTTAGTTTTCTTAGTGTACAATAATTAAAATAATAGTTGCTGGTGGAATTTTTGCTGATGTAAGTAATAATATATGCAAGTGTCCTGAAAAGTAGTAGATAATAATTCAGTCTCCCTCCACCTCAGTTCCCTTACCTCTCAGATGAAGACAACAGTGGGAATACTACTAAAAGCTAACATTTATTGAGAGCTTACTCCATGCCAGGCAGTGTTCTCAGCAATTTAAAAAGCACTACCCCGTAGGTTGTTGTAGAATAACTGTGAGGATTAAAGGAGCTAATGTAGGAAAAAGGCCTTCAGTACTTACATTTTAAGTGCTCAATAAATGTTAGCCATTATCATTAACTGAGTACTGACTGTGGGCCAGAAACCGTACTAGAGAATTTCATACACAGTGACCATTATTCAGGTGTGTTTCATCCAGTTCTTCTGCTCTTAACACAGTGACACGGTCAGCTTTGTCTATGAGAAGAGACCGATGATGGGCCCACGGGTAGAGGGGATATTAGGCAGAGTAGCTGGAGGTCCGTGAGGCAAGGCAAAGAGGGGTTTAGAGAAAAGGTGTGAGATGCAGGTGTAGAGTTGCAATATTCTTTCTGAATCATGAGCATTGGTGGTTTTTATTTTATTCACTGGACTCAAAGGCTGTGTTTTGGAGCCATTCCACTGGGCCAAGGGCAGGATGACAAGGTGGCAGGTTTTTGATGGTTAATCCAGTAGCACTTCAGTCTTGACAGTAATATCACTTGGCTATCCACCTATTGGATTATCTTTTCTCCATTTCTGGTGATATGAATCCAAAGTAGACAAAGGGAAAGAGGGGAGAGGTGATAGAGGGAAAACAGTGGTAGGTAGCTTTTTAACTAATTGTTTTTATTCTTTCTTTCATTTTTTTTCCCTCTGGCTCTTAAAAGCAATTGGTCTGGTTTATACCAGGAGCATGTATTCACAGAGTTATTAAAATCAAATTTAAAAATAAGGTAACATATGTTAACCATGAGAGGTAACTAGAATGTTTCTGAATGTCCTGGCAGTCAGGGCAAAAAGGAAAATATCAGAAAGGAGTATACTTCACTAAACTCAGGAAGTGAACTCAAGGCTCATTCATCACGCTCAGCCTACCCTGGCTGACACAGCAGGCCTGGTTGCTGTTCTCCACTTGAACTATGGAGCTAAAACCAGTAAAGCCTATTGGGCAGGCAACCCCTGCCTCTGTTTAGTATCTTTTCAGTGACAAGTATTCTATTGCCTAAACACTTCCTAATGGCTGCTGTGGCCAGCCATAGAGAGGATAAGACATTTTTGGACCCACACTTTGAAAACAGGGCACAGTATGTGTGAGGACCGATGCGGAATGGGGCTCAAGTTACTCTTCTGGGGGACCTAAAGCAAAACCTTCCCCTCTCTTTATCTCCATTTCTTCACATGTGAATCTCTCCCAGGATGCTGTGAAGATCATATGGGAGATAACAAAGAGGAGGAAAAGTAGAAAACTGTTTAAAAATAATCTTCACAAGTATTTTGATGTTATGACTATCATATCCATAAAAATAAGCCTGCTGTTGTCTCAGCACTAAGCTGGGTGATATGAGGGATGCAGAGAATTCCTCTCAGAGGGAGTTTAAAACACCAATGAGGAGACAAAATCAACACACATGACATAACTGACAGCATTCTAAAACAGGTTATAATACTGCAAAATTATGTGGTCAACACTATAAAATAGGTGGAAAATTGAGAAGAGCATGATCAGATAGGATCAAAGAACAGGCATACTGGGCTGCATAGGGATGGCTGGACTTGAAGGATGGAATGGTTTAGGTATCTCATAGCTATAAGAAGAAAAATAAATGCTAATAACAGCTAAGATTAATTGATTACTTCATGTGGTAGGCACTCCTATAAGAGAGCTTTATGCTTCTTAACTCATTTTATGCTCACAACAAGTCTATTAGATGGGAATTTTTATTATCTTCATTAACAGATCTAGAAATGGAGACACAAAGATGTTAAATTGTCCACATTATTTGCTTGTAATTGATAGATTTCTTCTTCCAGGGAGTGTTAATCAACATCCTTTCTGAGTGTGTACAGATCCAATATTTTTGAAATATTAACAAGAATATCACTTTATTTCCTAAGGTCTTACACAAATGATGATATAAATGCCCTATTTTTATTTATTGAATGCCAACAATTTGCCAGTTAACCTTCACAAAATGCTTGTGAGATAGAAAGCGATTGGGGAACTCAGGTCTAAAGACTGCACATAGCTTGGCCATGCATGTAAAAGCAAATGCTAGTCAGCCTTGGAGGTGGGATTCAAACCCAGTCAAAGCCCACGCTCTTTCCACTCTCCTAAATGTCTCCTGCAGTTGTTTATTAATTGGAGATAACTTTTCAATGGATTAAATTAGGGTGTGAATAGTGTTGATTATTCTATTCAGATAATGACCTCATTTTCTACTTCATTGGGTGTATGTAAATATACCCCTGTTATAAAACCTATGATTTTTTTTTTAATTTAGTTTGTCTTATGTGTGTATACAAGGGAAATAAGGCCTTTCTTTGTATTAGTGTATTCTGAGGAATATGACATATCGGACAAAGGGGTGCCATCTATGGTGGGCCATCTAAGAGGTCTCCTGAGTATATCAACATGTTCCTCTACTGACAGGCAACCTCAAGGCTGTAAGGACTTCTCATATTGCCACGTGATTCCCAGTCTCAGACACAGCCAGACCTAGAGCTATACCAGGGCAGTTGAACAAGCGACCCTGCACTCTGCTCACCTGCTGAGGCCTGAGGGGTTTGCTATCTCCTACCCCTAGATGCTCTGAACTGAGGAGCACAGATCTGCTTTGTAGGCCCAATATTTTTGAGTGGGTTATGGTTTATGCTTGGCCTGAAGAGAGCAACAACAAAGTGAAGGTGACTAATTGAAGCTTTTCCTTCTCCCTACGGTTGGTAGCTAAAACCCAACTACACAGGGTGGACAATGTCTTCAACAGAGCATTTATTAAAGTCTTGTTCTTAGCACACTGATGCTGGTGTGTATTGCAATAAAGCATTCTATATACAAATATATTTGGGGAATTCCTGATTAAATAAAAGTAAGCTGGTTTATTAACTATGCATTGTGAGTGTCCCCATTTTATTAGGCTTTAGGACCCCTTTTTCTCCCAGGCATCTTGTAGATTTGGTACTCTGCAGAATATGCTCATTAAAAACTCAAGAATGATTATAAGAATTTCTAGAAAACCTCCTCGCTCTTTAAGTACCACCAATTTTTTTAAACTATTATTTTAAATTTGTGGTAAGAAAATCATTCTAATATATGTCTATTTTTCTATTACTTTCTTTTTTACTGTCATCATTAAAAATGTAAATTGCGCAACTCAACCGCTTGTATCACATGATGTTCTAAAGCAGGGATTCTCCTTATCCACTGCTGGTGGGAATGCAGAATGGTGCAACCATTGCAGAGGACAGTTCTGCGGTTCCTCAGGAAGCTAACTATAGATCTGCTATATGATCCAGCAATCCCACTGTTGGGTATATACCCAGAAGAATTGAAAGCAGGGACACGAATAGATATATGCACACCAGTGTTCATAGCAGCATTATTCACTATTGCCAAAAGATGGAAACAATCCAAGTGTCCATCAACAGACGAATGGATAAACAAATTTTGGTATATACACACAATGGAATATTACTCAGCTGTAAGAAGGAATGTAGTATTAACACATGGAATAACATGGATGAACCTTGAAGACCTTATGTTGAGTGAAGCAAGCCAGGCACTGAAGGACAAATATTACATGACCTCACTGATATGAATTAAGCAAATTGATCAGACTCACAGAGCTAGAGTCTGGAAGATAGATATACAGGAGACAGAAAGGTAGTAGAGGGCTGTGAGCCAATGCCCATATGGGCAAATCTATGATAAGGTGGAAGGGTGTAGTTGTGCAGTGGAGGGGCATGACAGTGGTGCAGTGATGCTATTGGGTTGAGCGGTGCTGGTTTGTGAGGGGCGTAGGGTGGGGAGGGTGGGTTGAACTGTCCATGGAACTGGGGAGGAGCAAGTGAACTCTGGGGATTTGTGGGTATGTGGTTGAAACTACAATGTTGGGAATGTTCTTTTGGCAAATACGGCAAGGGTCTGTGGTTTTCACCTGACTGGGAAAGGGGTCCGTGGAATAAAAAAGGTTAAGAATTCCTCTTCTAAATGCTTATTGGGATCTAACTGGTTTTTCCCTAAGGTAAGTGGTACCCAGTCATTGTGTTTTTGACAAACCTATATCTCATTTGCATAGACATTTTCATATTACAAGACTAACCTCTAAATTTTAAATGATGTTTAGTAGGTTGTTTTCCTTTCCACTGTGGTGAAATAAGAGATGGTAATGGGATGCCTCAGGCCACAATAACTCAGGAGAAGTATCTGGAAGTCAGTTGCTAATTTAGACTCTGGGAATATAAAGAGGAATAATGCAGGGTTCCAGAGGCCCAGGATTACAATTTTGTGTTACGTGAATAGCCCTGTGGGAGTTCTGTACAAAAGGAAGAAAGTGGGGGCGGGAGCAGTGAGGAAGGCATTACTGAAGGGGTGGAACTTGTGTTGGATGGTACAGGGGGGGTAAGAGTTGAGCAATACACAGGGAAAATATTGATATTTTCCCTTAAAAGGTAGTTTGCAGCGTGGTTACAATTTTCATTAAGGCCTCCTTCTCACTGTGAACTTGGCATTTTGGGAAAGCTAAAGCAACGGTTTTCACCTGCACAGGGTTTTGAAGCTTACTCCATGCAAAATCTTCTTTATTAGTTTAAATAACTTTATCCCTGAATAAGTTGGCAGTAGCAGTGAGTGACGGCAAAATATGTGGGATATTCTCTGAACTTAGTGCTCCATTGAGGTTGGGGTAGTGGTGCTAGAAGGGGGCATCAGCACCACCTGAAAACTTGCTAGAAATGCAAAATCTCCACCCACTCCAGACCTACTGAATCAGAACCTCTGGTGGTGAGGCCCAGTGATCTGTGTTTTAGCAAGCCTCTCAGGTGATTCTGCTGTCCGCTCAAGTTTGAAAAGTGAATATGTGAGTGAGTTCCTCTACTAGAGGAAGAGGATCCATAGCTTTCACTGGGATCCCAGAATGACCTTGACCTAAAAGACGTAAGAACCACAGGTGCAATATCAGGCTCCAGCCTTGCTGTTTCCAGTCACCACTCTGATTTAACTTCTCCGTATTTGATTCCTGGGGATTTACAGTTCAGTGTAAGGAGGGAGATCCATCTACCTCCCTTCCTCAGTTTCTGAGCACTCCTCAGCATTGGATTCCACGTAACTGGCAGCTTCCTGCCTCTTGAGGCTCAGTGTGAGCAGTTGTTTCATTACTGAAACTTCTGGCTTGAATGTGTTAGTGTCAAAGATCATGTCTAAGCAGCGATTCAGAGTCGGCATCTACAACTTCTTTGAAATCAACATTGAATTGTTTGTTTTAGTCTGAGGTTATTCATGCTGCTGTGAAATAATTATCTGCGGGTTTATTAACAGGGAATTTTAAACTGTTATACCCAGAGCAAATAAGGCACCGTCAGCATAAAATCACCATTCACTTGTTCAAGGAGCATTTTTTGAAAGGGTCTGCTCTGTGCTCGTCCCTGTGCTAAACCCTATGCATAAGAGAGAAATAAGACACAGTCCTCACCAGTCTGAAGAAGGTTGGCAGGAGGCAGATGGGAATGGGGGGAGGTTGTATTAGTCAGTGTTCTCCAGAGAAACAGAACGGAGAGGATATATTTGTATATGTGTGTGTATACATATCTGTGTGTGTGTGTGTATGTGATCTATTTTTTTTTTTTTTTTTAAATTAGCTTACACACTTTTGGGGCCCAGCAAGTCCAAAATCCATACATTAGGCCAGCAGTAGGAAACTTAGGTCGGAATAGATGATGCAATTTTGAGTCCAAAATCTGTTTGGCAGGTTGGCAGGCTGGAAACTCAGGCAGTCTTGAAGAAGAATTTCTTCTTGTCTTGCAAATCTGTTTTTGCTCTTAAGGTCTTTATTGATTGGATGAGGCCCAGCCATCTTATCAAGGATAATTATTTTCTTCACTTAAATTGTAGAAGTTAACCACACATACAAAATACCTCCACAGCAATACCTAGATTGTTGTTTGAATAAATAACTGGGTACTATTGCCTAGCCAAATCGACACAAAGACTAACCATCACAGTTGTTAGGTAGATAAATAAATTAGATAAAAAATAAGAGACTCCAAGTAAAAGGTGACTGACTCCTCCTGCAGTTTGGGCATGGGGAGAAGGGAACTTATTCTGGAATTTTTCACAAGCATTGTGCTATTTTCCCTGGGTCTGTAGGATGAGAAGGAGTTTTCTCAGGCAAAGTAGGTATTAAGAGACATATTCCAGGCTGTGGTAGCAGTCTGACTGGAGACAGAGTCCAGTTGGCAATCTAACTGTGTTCAAAGAATGGGGATATTTCCCGTGTGGATGAAGTACCAGATATATGGGTGTGTTGCATGGAGAATGATGAGAAAGGAGTCTGGAAATTGACTTGGAGACTAGATTCTGAAGGCTCTTGTGCTCTAAGCTAAGAAGTTGAATGTTTTGAATCCTATTTCATAATTATCAGTGTCCCTGAGTGTTGTTGAGGCTATTAAATTTGTTACAAAAGTGATATTTTTTGAGAAGTAGGTAGTTTTAATATAAAATACAGCTGCATAAATATAGAAGCATTCCAAACAAAATTCAGATCATCTATCATAAAGATTTCAATGTGGCTTACTTCAAATGTGCAATTTTGCACCTGTTAAAATTTGGGGCATATTTTTTTTAGATAGGAACTTTACTTTTATCATTCTATTATTACCTTTCGCATACAATGGGCATCAGTTAATATTTGGGGATTCTGTGTATTTGTTGGTGTTTTGGAGATTTACCACTTGGTCTTTTCATAGTGTCACTGTGTAAGTTTTCTAAAGAATTGGGAGCCAGTCTTTTTTATGTGGTGAGGTATTTGCATCCTGACTCAGAAACTCCCTAGCTAAGTGGCCCTGGGCCAGTGATTTGACCTGCGTGGCTGGTCCCTGTACTTCTTAAGATGGGGTACAAATATTGCTGCAAGCATGTTGCTGGATGCCAGGGAGGACACGAAGAGTAATATTAATATTATTCTACTCAAAAAATTGAGGTGAAAATAATCTTGCTGTCAATGAGTCCGGTCTAAATTAGACTAGAAGGCTAGAATAATTTTTAAATGTAAGCATAAAACTTCAAATACATGTTTTTCTCATGGTACCCTCTTAATATATGCCCCTGGTTTTCTAGAAGTGGGTGCTCAGTCTTTATTGCCATGGGTATAAGTTTAGTAGAAAAGTTTGAGAAACACTAATAAATTGTGTGTCCCTCAGTTTTCTTATTTTTTAAGTGTGGACAATGGTAATACCAGTTTTTTGGAAGAACAAATGAAATCATAAATATGAAAGGCTTTTGAAAACTCTTAAAAAATATAAGGCATAAAAGTATACTAAATTATTATTGTTACAGGCAATAAAAGAGAGAAATCTCTGTTTCGTGAAGATGTGTTAATCATGACTCAGTAAATACCTGGGGATGGTCAGGATACCAAAGCATTTGCAGTTTCCCAAGGAAGGTACATGGAAGAATTATCTGTTTTATCCCCT
>JAQZBX010036107.1:12408-24403 GCA_029593785.1 Cabassous unicinctus
TGTGTTAATTTTCTCACTAGATACTGTCCTTCCTGGCATGGAATCCATTTTTTTGCCTTTGATCTTAACTCTTCTTCCACTGGGGCAGAGTTTGACCACACCTTAGAAGTTTGGGATCCTACTTAACAGAGTAAAGAAAAGAGACAATAAACAGTAGGTCTGAAATGTCTTTGATTTATTAGCTGCTGTAATCTGATGTTTTTGTTAGTTAGATTGGGACATAGCTTTGGAACTGTACTATTGACAATGATTTTTTGAACTTTGATTTCCATGTAAGTTGCCAGATGCTTCTTGTACTAAATGAAACTCGTTTGTAACCTCTGTGTGCCTAAGACCTTTGTTTGGCATACAAGAGAGAAGAGCTTATTTCTCATCTGACAACTTGCATGAGAGAATGATTTGTCAAAATAGTTAGTTTTGGATTACACCCTGGTTGGATTCCCTGTGTATATTTGTCCCCAAGGATTGCACTGTCATGGCTTCCATGCAGACAGGGAAACCGTGCTTCTCCCTTCATTACTTCCTCTCTTTGGCACTTGTTTGCAAAGACTCATTATGAGGAAAAAAAAGATGTTTCAATAAATATTGAATGTACTAAAAATCCATTTGTTATCCTGAGGCTGGCTTCCTTCCTTCACCTCTATCCTGTTCTCCATCAGTCACCACTCTTATAACACTGGAATTACAGACTTAGCCCTACAGAGGTAAAAGTAATCATACCAATTTGGAAATCGTCAAGATGTGAAAAATATTTCATACAACTCCTATATTTTACTGAAGATACATCTGAGGCCCCAAAAGGGCAAGGATCCTTTTTTAAAAATCACAGCTGAATCAGTTTCATATTTAACAAATATTTATGTTTTTTATTAGTAGGTAAAAGACACTGCTGTGGGAGATTCAAATATAAATAATACCAGAAGCTTATACTGAAGGGATAAGGAAGAGCAAAAAGTGTGTTCACAGCCAGCTAACCCTACACAGTAACATGGAGGACATATGGGCAGTATCAAATGAAAGTGCAGGAGGCATAATTCTTTTCAGCTGAGAGTGAAACTGTGTTAAAGATATTAAACAATACAATGAGTATATTAATACAATGTGTATGGCCGAGTGTTAGGCATCTAGCAGTTAGTGAAAAATTACCTGTTCCACTCCTTTGTGATGCAAATTCTAATTCTATCACTCCCATCTCCATCCATAAACAGATATATAAAAAACTAAGGGGCATTGGCATCAATATTGTAGCCTCTGTGCAGCAAAATTCTCTTTAGATAGCAAGTATTTCAATGCTTATTGATTTTTATTTTTCTCTCCACCTATCAGAACTGTATTGATTTGAGACAGATTTAATCACCAGTTTCAGAAGCATAACCTGCTCATAGCAGAAAGTAAAACCACTTGTTTAGTTAGAAGACTGCACTGCTTTTATTATCTTCTTGTTTTCCTACCTGGAAGGAATTGTTTTCTCCATCTGCAGTAAAACACCTAAATTTGTACAGCCTATAAATAAAATGTACTCTGTGACCAAGGCAAGTTCTTTCAACATTTGTCACTTAATATTAACATCAGATTTACTGATTAGTGCTCAGAGAGAACTTGAAGTGTTAGCAGTTCTGGGTTTGGCTAGCTAATATACTGAGAAAACCTTGTGAATTTGTGAGAATTCAGGATGTAATTGGAAATGCTTAGCAAACAAATGGAGGTGTGGGGTGGCTGCATTAGAAGAAATCGGGACTGTTGGTGCAGATTTGAGTGCATACTGAAGAGATGGGGGCGGCAGAATTCATAGATGAGGTGATGCCTGTGAGAGAACAATAAGAACAAGATCAACAATAACAGCAGCCATTGTTTTTTTGAGCAATTCCTACATGGGGTAGGAATATTTTTATCCAGATTTTTCAAAAGGTAGAACCCAAGGCCAGAAAAGTAAGGTTTCCAGAGTCATACAACTAATAAGTTGCCGGGACAAGACTGGGATCAGATGAAAAACTTGCCCTGGATTGCCAGAGACTGTCCCAATTTTAGCACTAGAAGTTTCCAATCTCAGGAAACCCTTCAGTCCCAGTGTAACCAGATTTTGTCTAGGTTCTTGACTGTGCTACAAGAAATGACTTTTAAGGGTGTGCTGGGTTAGTTAGGCCCATAATTTATTAATACATGGTGAGGGAAGAGAAATGGGAGAAAATAACAGATCATGGGTCATGGGTCCCAGGTAGAGAAGAAGGGGCTGAAGAGTGATAAAGAGGACCGGTTTACAGACTACAATTTCCCATTAAACATTATAAATGCCCAGGTTTTACTTGCGTAGTGATCCAGGCGGGGACGAAGAAGGCCAGAACAGAGGCCCAAAGGCAAGAGAGAGCAAAAGGCCTTTGTGCTTCCTTTTTAAATGATTATTCTGCCCCTTTACTAGTGACATGGGAGGAATCCCAACTGTTTGCTGTTTTGATTGATTACTCCACCCATCAATCCCCCAGGAGGGCACAATGATAAGATCCCTGAAGAATATCCAGGGCTTCTCCTAGCTTCCGGAGGAAATCTCATTCTGAGTGGTAGAAACTTGTGAGGGTCTTCCAGCAGCCATCTTGGGGGTATTGGTGTCCACGTGGACTCTTTACCAGGTTCCAGATCCCTCTATTGATTCTCTATTTTACTAGCTGTTTCATTCCCCCCTCAGAGAGTCTACACCTTTATTCTTAAAGTGTTGCTAAAAGGAGATGGTCATTCTTCTGTTATTACTTCCTGCTGGTTAGGGGAAGTAGGCCCTACTGGACAAGGTGTAAAATCCTCTGGCTATTCTATCTCGGTTGGAGGAAGATGGATCTGGCATCCTGGGTGAAGCTGGATGAAGTCCCCATATGGCTAACAAGATGTTGATTCTGGAAGAAATAAACTTCATTAGAATTTTGAGGATATATAGTCCCACTAAGAGGATACTGGACCACAAAAGTAGAAAAGGCCAGGTGCCTATAAAAGCTGCATCTTCCCAAAGTTGGTGGGAAACAGTATTCTTTCACTTATTTTATGCTATGGTTAGTTAACTCTAGAGAGAAGAGGCATTGCTCTTCTTAGTTAAGCTACAGGAGATGAAAATAGACAAGGTTTTTTAAAGGGGTGTCTGGTTTGCCCTCTACCTAGCAATAACTCTGGGCTAGAGTTAGAGGGAACAGCTGGCTTTGACACAGACACTACTTAGCTTTGTCTCTTGAAGAAGTATTTCAGGCAGTCCGATAACTAGCACTCGTGCGTTCCATCAGATGCTTCTGGTGAGCTGGCACTTTCTTGGGCACCTGGCTTCACTCAAGGTAAGTGCATCAAGCTGGAATTTCCTTTAACTTTAATAGCTGTGGAAGTGATCAGAACTACACAGTAAAGTTCCTTCCATTTTGGCTCTAATTGAGAGAGAGGCTTGTTTTTTTTTTGCCAGGTTTTGATCAGAACCTGGTTTCCAGGTCCTGGGGGAGGAAAGGTTGCCCATGGATCATCTCAAAGAGGCTAAGCTGAAGTGGGTTTTAGCCATTTCATTTGCTGTTTCCCTTCTGGTGGGAAATGCTTAGCCCTGGTAGGATAGCATGTGGGTTTGCCAGTCCTCTCCAGGGTATGAGTGGGACAGGTTCTGGAACAAGGGCTAAGAAGGATACCTGGGTTAAGCATGTACATTAACTATTTATAAAATGAAGTTTACCAGGACTTTTAACATGTTCAATGTCCCTTAGCATATGATCTAGAATAGAGGCTGCTCTCGGCTATACTGTGGCCATGTAGACCAGCAGTAGGCAGAATTTCCTGATTGCTGAGAAGACACTCCTATGGGGACCATGCCCATTATTCTAGGAAGAATGAAGAAGTGATTTTTTTGTCGATTGATCTGGCATTCCAGAGTCCAAGCCTGACTAAAACATTTACCACTCCAAATAATTTGGGGCTGATGCACTGGTCTCAGAGTCCTGAGAATTTAATCCAGATCCTTACTGATGGGCATTCCCGTAGCTGACCTAGGTCTTGGGGAATGCCTGAAAACTCTGCAGTTCAGACCAAAGCACCCAAGACATATTGGTGGGAGACATTAGGAGCAGTTACCCAAAGAGAAGTGCCTGAGCGAGATCTTAGGGGACATTTGACTGCCCTCTGAACAGAAGGGTCCAAAGCATGGGGGCCATTCAGAGTTTACTGCTCTGGTTGTCGGCACCCTGCATTCCAGGATCTGAGACTGCACTGTTACCTAAATGGAAGTTTCTGAGATCAATGTCAGGGAGTGTTTGGCTGCTCTCTGAATCAAAGTGCCCAAGACTTCCTAGGTCTTGGGGGACATTCAGAGTTACTTCTCTGGTTCCCACCACCCCGGGAATCACAGAAACCCTACCGCTGGGTGTTTCTGGGGCCTTTCTGAACTTGGAAGACAGACCGAATAGATTGGATGCCTTCCAAGTCGAATATTGCTCCTTCCTGGGGAAGGGGCAGAAAAAAACTTCTTCCCATTCTTACAGAGGTCTTAAAAGGCAGTCCTATTTTTATGACTTTATTATTTGGTAGTTTCCCAGTTAGACCAGCCATCAAAACGCCATTAAGTGATTAGAGATCAATTGTTGTAGCTAACAGGCCTTGGAGCCCTGAGGCAATAACTTCCTTACTAGGAAAGGCATTTTCCTTGTTGTACAGTTTTTAAGACATTCCAAAGCATTTTATCACAAACCTGTAATGAGAAATTCAGTAGTAGGAAATAGGAAGGTAAAACGTGGGTAAAGGTTAATTATGCAAGGGTGCCCTGGCCTGTGACCCCCTGGGGAAGGGGACTCCCACGGCATCCATTTTGGTCCTGCTCACTGCCTCCCCACCCTGTCCCAGACCAGGCAGCCAGGTGTGGTCAATAGGAAGGCGGCCTGCAAAGGCGTGGACCCATGGGAGGCGCAAGCCCCCCGGCTTTAAGTCATCGCCACTGCTGCCGAGGAAAGAAGGCAGGAGAAGGCAATGGCAGTCAGGTCCGAGGGCAAAGCCAGTGGCTGCTAAAATGCTTGAAAAAGCAGCTTTGTAGCGCCTGGCGTTCGGCTGGGAAACCTCGTCTTGGCAGGGCCCTGCTTTAGGCCCCTGCCCTGTGCCCCTGACCTCCCAGCTGGGGTTGGGTCTCACAAGCCTGCGTGCACAGGGTGGATGTAGAGAGTTCCTGTGTCCCGGCCTCTTCCCTCCCGGGATTACATCCTGTAGGGGCTCGTAGGTGAACCTGTTTAAAATGGATAACCAAAAGAAGGCATTAAAGAGGCTGTAGGCCATAGTTTCACTCACCAATAACCTCCTGGGTGGCAGCACCAAAATATGTAACTGAATTTTGTCTAGGTTCTTGACTATGCTACAGGAAATGAATTTCCAGAGCATGCCAGATTAGTTAGGCCAGTAATTTATAAAGATATGGTGAGAGAAGAGAAATGAGAGAAAATAACAGATCGTGGGTCCTGGATCCCAGGTAGAGAGGAAGGGCCTGAAGAGTGATAAAGAGGACCAATTTACAGACTACAATTTCCCATTATAGATTATAAATGCCCATATTTTACTTGCATAGTGATCCAGGTGGGGGTGAAGAAGGCCAGAACAGAGGTCCAAAAGCAAGAGAGAGCAAAAGGAAAGAAAGAGCAAAAGGCATTTTTGCTTGCTTTTTAAACCATTGATCATTCCGCCCCTTTTCTAAGGACATGGGTGGTGTCCCAGCTGTTTGCTGTTTTGATTGATTACCCCACCCATCTATCCCCCAAGAGGGCCCAATGATAAGGTCTCTGGAGAATATCCAGGGCTTCTCCTGGCTTCCGGAGGAAATCTCATTCCCAATGGCAGAATCTCGTGAGGGTCTTCCAGCAGCCATCTTGGGGGTATCGATATCCATGTGGACTTTTTGCCAGGTTCCAGATCCATCTATTGATTCTCTATTTTACTAGCCTGCTTCACCAGGGAGGCCTGGTCATCTCAGCTCAGAGCCACAGCTGCTGGATTCCAAAGTGTGTGCTTTTACTTGGTATGTTGTACTGCTTCCACTGAGGAGAAAGAGAAGCAAAGACCAGATGTGGAATCTTGAGAGATATTAATTTAAAACATGAAGAAGACTGTAAGGTCCGTACTTGTAAGAATACGTCTGTCTTCCCCAACCATTGCATCCCCAGTCCCTGGCACTGTGCCTGGCACAGAGGAGATGCTCAATAAGGATATGTGGAATTAATTAATTGGTGATTAATTGATTGGAGGATGAACAGGACAATATCATATCCCAGAAGGGTCGAGAAGGGAGCTCCTAGACTGAAATGATCAATAACAATATTTGTTACAATATTTGATTTTAAAAGGGGAATGATTTTGCAAACTAGTGATAATCAGAAACTTCAGGATCTATGCTTTGAAGGCAGGGGTACAGGGAGGCTTGCAAGCAGTCAGGAGGGATTGAAGATGAAGAGATAAAGGTGGCTGCTAGGTGTAAGAACTGGATCTAGGAAATAGATGAGAAAATAAGCCCGAAAGAAGTGTTTTCTTTTTCCTTAGTTTAAAGAGAAAGTCTGCTCTACTAAAGGAAAAACAGATGGATTCATTGGAGAGTAACAAAATTACCCACTGAAATATAAGAGAAACACCATAGAAAAGGGTTTTCTCCTTACTCAAGAAAGGTTGAGGGCTGGAACAGACTGAACAGTTAATACTGGAGGACATTGGAGGACACTGGAATCTCTTCCTAAGAGATACATAGCAGCATCTCAGAGAGATGAAGTTATAGCTCACTTATCTCTTCTGTGAGTCTTTGCCCTGTCAGGCTGAATGTCTTATGTTCTGTTAAAGTGAGGGTATTTGAGCCCCTCGCTGGACAGTGGGTCTCTTCTGGTATGACCCAGTGTGTCAATCTCACTCTTCCATGCTCTTAAGTGAACACAATATTCAAGTGTGGTCTGACCAGTACACAATAGAGCATAACTATCACCTCTTTTATACTGGAGCAGAAACTTGCTATGATGCTTAAAATTGCAAAAGCCGTTTATTTTGGAAGCCACATCAGACCTCAGATTCCTCTATTACTTACTGTTCCCATGTGCAGCTTGTGTATTTTTCCCTGTAATTTTCTCTCTGCCACTGTAAAAGAAGCAATATTGTTTTGGATAGGGGAGAGGCATCTGTGCTCTATCTTGTTTGTCATTAATAAACCCCCAAGCTCTGTTCTCATTTCAGAACCAATAATGTCTGGTAATGATTTTCAAGCCAGAACACACACAGCTGGATATTCAAACCCCAGGTTAAATTTTGTTTTCTAACATATCACCTGTTTTGAGTTTGAAAGAAAGACTGAATGTATTGTCAGCATTATTCAAGAAAGAGGAATATGGGGTAATGGAAAAGTTCACTCCTTTGTCCTAGCTGCCACCAAGCCACTGGAAAAAAAAAAGTTTCCCTTGTTCTCTGAAATCACCCTGTGGAATTTTCAGCCTGAGGCAGATACCATCACTGTTGTTATGCTATTAAAACTTTTGCAGAGCCATTTTTCTTGAAGAGTAGGAAAATTCTTTGGGGCTAGGTTGGGATTGGTCTGATTGCAGCTGATATAAACATCTCTGAATTATATTTTCTTACATGCCCAAGTAACCTAAGAACCTCAAATCGAAGAAGTAAGCAGATTGACTAGGCACAACCAGATTTTTTTTTAAAAGCAAAACTGAGTACAATAATAACAGCTTTCAGATTTGTGAAAATGTCAATGCAAGAAAATTAGTTCTAATGCAAGCTTAGCTGTGAAATTTTATTGAAAAAATTCTCACCCAAGCATGGCACATTTAAATAATGAATATGTGAGGAGAAACACAAGGAAATCACAGAGAACCATTATTTATAATAAGAAAAAACAAGTACGCTCTAATGATTATAGATTTGAGTACGGTATATTTTGCCTGATTTTTGTTTCATTGCCCCTTTGTCATCGTAGGCCTGTCTGATGATTTGGGAAAATCTCATGGGTGAATGCCTTTGTGTTTGCTCAGCAGAGAACAACAGTTGCAATATGTAAATAGGGTGCCTCTTCCCTTTGGATGCCTTGGGATATGTATAATAGATTAAGTTGGCTTTGTGCAGAGCAAACAGGTCTGTATTACCAAGAATATGAATAATGTCAGTTTCCATAATTGCTAACATCTGGCTTTCCATAAATCTGTTAAATTGCATGGAAGCAGAATTTGATTTCTGTGTCATAAGTAAAGCAATTACATGGAACTCTGTAGGCAATATGGTCCTATATTCAACTGTGAAATCCTGTTATTCTGGAGCAGGGAAAGCAAAGCCTGATTTTGCACCATGTTTTTATTGCAGAAACTGGGAGTGCATGTCTTTATGCTCAGAAGTCTTAATTTTAGGGAGGAAAACACTGCCAATCAACTTTTTAGTACAAAATAATCAAATACTAAAAAAGCATATTATGATTGGTTGTTAGTTTTCAATTTAGAGACTATTAGAGACCATAAGTTACAGATCCTTTTGTAACCATGAGTGGTGGATCTGTTGAAAATGAGTTTCCAAGCAATTTCAGGAGCATTTTGTTAATGGGCTTTCTCTGCCCTTGTTCTCAAGCATTTGACAAAAGTAAAATAAAAAATTTAAACATTGCCTTCCTATTTCAGTGCTATTCCTACTTTACTGTATTTTTTGTGTTTTGAACCGACCCAGGGGCTTTAGCAGATGAAAACCTAACAATAAAATGTGTTCCCTGAAGGAGAGGGTTGTGGTTATGCCTGTACTTATTGAAGAACCTGGAGGCCAAATTTTGGTAAAGTAGACTCTATAAAGTTATTGGTCTGTCTTTCCTGGATTTATATAAGTTCAATTTAATAAGTGCTTTGAATACCCACATTGTAGTCTGTTGTACTTGGCCCTGGGAAGAGAAAGAGGAATAAGATTTGGTCCCTGTCCTCAATGAGCTTACCATCTATCTATGGATATGGATGTATTGAACATGTAACTCCTGAGAAATAAGTGCAAGGATAGAATTGTGTATAAGATACAGGGGAAGCAAAAAATCAATAATGACTGTCTTGCAGAATGAGGGGTGGTGATTCTCAGTCTTGATTTTGAAGAATGTATAGGAGTGAAGATAGCACAGGAAGTGCTTATTTTATCAATCAATTAATTTATGCCCCACCTTATTTCATATAGGCTGAGAAAAAGTGGAGGTAAAGATGAGGAGAGCACTCCCATAACAAGAGGGGAACAAAATAGGAAACAACATGGATTGTGTATGAATCTCCCATTGCTTTTGAATGGAAGGAGGAAGGAACAGAAGATCATTGAAGCTCTAGCTCGGGGCTTATATGAGATGCTAGGAAGCCACTGAGAGGTGGTGCGCAGAGTCATGATACAGACAGATTTGCTAGATTTGATTTTTTGGAACATTACTTCTCTGTGGAAGATGGTTTAAAGCAATGGTTCTCATCTGGCTGAAGAGCGTCTAGATGTCAGGACCCTCTTCTACAACAATTAAATCAGAGTCTCTAGTGGTGTTAATCCTGAATACCAGTACTTTTTAAGGCTCCCCAAATGCTTCTATTTTGCCTGTGGTTGAGAATCACCAGATTAGAATGAGAAGTAGCTGGAATCAGTGAGACAAGATGGGAGCTATTGCAATTGCCTCCAGGTGATAGAGGGTCTGAGCCAAGAGAGTTCAAAGAAACCTGGATTTTATTTTTTATGATTACATATGTAATGAGCCATCTATTAATCTATCTTTCTATCAATTTTCCCTGTAGCTCTATCTTCTAGAGATACACACTAGGTTATAAAAGTGTTGAGAGAAATATAAGATAGTATATTTGTAATTAAGTTACAGCAAAAATTGGGGAGATAAAAATAATGCAAATGTGTCCCTTTAGTATAGTTCCTGAGCTAGTAGATACCTAAATCCTATACCATATGTTACTGACTGTTATTGCAATGGGAGTTCAGAGAAGTTGAATGACTGTTGTGAATTGATATCCTATTTGAGATGTGTTTAACTGAGGAGGTAGTCTTGAACTTTGTCTTACATATTTAAATGTATTAAAATCAACAAACAAATATTTATTGAGCCGACATTATATTGTCTACCTTTTTTATAATCAAAAGACTGTAGGATAGGTGGGTATGCTTTTAAAAAGGAAATAAATGTTGGTCAGAGGGGATAAATAATGTGTCCAAGGACATAAGTTATGATGTCTAAAATGACTGGTACATAGTAGGCACTCAGTTAAACAGAGGAGTTAGATTTTGAACCTGGGTCATCTGATTCTCAAATACAATGTGAATTATAGTTTGGAAGCTTTAGAATAGGGCACAAAGAATGGGGAGATGACAGAAGTTTCTAGGCAGGGTACCATATACACAAATGCAATGAGGATTGCATGGGCATGACCAGGATCTGTGAGGCCAGACTGCAATTGACCTCAAATCCAGGCACCGTAATTTGGGATCATTTCCATAGTTTTCAAAGAATGAATCATGATTCATTGACTAAATGGCTTGGCTGAGGCTACAGTTGGTCAGATGATGACAAAAAGTAGACCGTGGAAGGAATTAGCTTCTAGAAATATTGTTGGAATTCTTAAACAACTTGGTCCATTTTAGTTCAATGCAGTGAAGCAATGTTTTATACCAATTTATTGGATGCAGCCAGTAAGGAAAGATACACCATTTATTTATTTATTATTATTATTATTTAAATATACTTAAAAAAATTTTTTTAAAGATGCTTAGGTTACATAAATGTTACATAAAAAATATAGAGGATTCCCATTTGCCCTGCTCCCTACCCCTCCCCACATTAACAATATCCTTCATTAGTGTGGTACATTTGTTACAATTGATAAACACATTTTGGAGCATTGCCACTTAGCGTGGATTATAGTTTACATTGTAGTTTATACTCTCTCCTGCACAATTTTCTAAGTTATGACAAGATATGTAATGGCCTATTTCTGTTTATTATTATTTTAAGTCATAGTAATCCAAAATTCTAGCTAACATTGATGAGCTAATTACATCATATCATCCTCAGAATTTCAACTAAAATTACTAACGAAGATCTGTATAAGAATGTATCCTTAAAAATAAGTCACAGCATATAGAGGGTAAATAGTTGAAAGTCAATAAAACCATGGAATTTTCTAACATTCTAGTACACTGAAAGATAACTTTGATCTTGAGTTGGCATAGCAAAGGGGAAAGAGCTCTAGTGCAGCTGTCAGATATTATCCTTTCTTTAACATGTACTAGCTGTGTGACAAGGAAAAAACCATTTAAAATATCTCTTTCTAGGGCCCGTTGTCCGGAACCCCTGCTAGACCACATTGGCCCTGGGCGCTTGCTGGCATTCTGGGTCCTAATAGTCCCGCCCTGTCCGGGGTCGCTGCGGCGGCGGTTTTAAGAGGTCAGGGGTGTTTTCGGACCGGCCACAATGACCTGGTGCAGGTGTTCGGGCTTTGACGCCGCCCGGGGATCCAGGAGTGCAGTGAGGGACGGATTATCTGGCCCCCGTTGCGGGCAGGCGGCGGAGTGAGCGTGCAGCCGGCGCCTCGACCCAGGCCTGCGACCCCAGCCTCGCTGCGGCCGCTTTCCACTTTGGCTGTGTAGAAAGGGAAATGACCATCCTCTTACTGATGGAGAATAGGCTTCCATAGCACCATAGAGAATTTGCAGTGGTCCTTATGAACTACATCCCCACTGTGTTGACGTGGTCCCACTGGGATCATTCAGAGATCTTAAGTTTGTGCTCATGTTACAGAAGGTGTGTTCATCATTTTCACATTCAGTATTCCTTCCACAGTATGGAAATTCCTACAAGTGCCCTTCTAAAATTGACAAGAAAATAAGAAAAAACAATGAACTTACAAATATTGGAATTTCCACCACCCATTTTATTTTTCAGCCAGAAATGTATGAGGCTTCTTGGACTCTGGTTCTTTTTCATGTCAAATTGGCCACTAAAGCCCACTGTTCCTTCCTAGTAAGTCCC
>JAQZBX010036108.1:0-24303 GCA_029593785.1 Cabassous unicinctus
ACATGTAGTGAATGTATTACCTCTTTCTTTCTTATTTGGGTGCCTTTTATTTTTTTCTCTAGTGTATTGCTCTAGCTAGAACATCTAGCACAATTTTGAATAACAATGGTGACAGTGGACATCCTTGTTTTGTTTCTGATCTCAACAGTAAAGCTTTCAGTCTTTCAGTATTAAGCACAGTGATAGCTATAACTTTTTCATATATACGCTTTACCATATTGAGAAAGCTTCCTTCTATTTGTATCTTTCAGAGTGTTTTCCTCAAGAAAGGGTGCTGTATTTTGTCAAATGCCTTTTCTGCATCAGTCGAGAGGATTACATGATTTTTCTTCTTCAGTTTATCAATATAGTTTATTATACTAATTGATTTTCTTGTGTTGAACGACCCTTGCATAACTGGGATAAAACCCACTTGATTGTATAATTCTTTAATGTGGTTTTGGATTTGGTTTTCTTGTATTTTGTTGAGGATTTTTGCAACTATATTCATTAGAGATATCGGTCTGTAATTTTCTGGGGTTTATTTGGTAGTATCTTATCTTGTTTTGTCATTAGGGTGATTTTAGATTCATAGAATGAACTTGGTAGCATTCTTTCTTGTTCAATTTTTTTTTTGGGGGGGGGAAGAGATTGAGCAAGATTGGTATTAGATCATCTTTGAATGATTCATAAAATTCACCTAAAAAGCATGGTCTTGGTCTTTTCATCTTTGGGAGGTTTTTGATGACTGTTTTAATTTCTGTACTTGTGATTGGGATGGCAAATAAAACCCCTTCTCTCCATGCTGAAGGAAATGTGCCAGCAGAAAGAGAAACTTCAATAACATAAGAAGGAAAAGAAGAAAATTAGTGAAACTTATCCCTGGAGTAGGAAAATGGAAAGGGGAGCAAATGGACTAGTAGAGGTATTTGGTATTAATGGGAGCTGTAGCATTCACATCTGCTCACAGGAAGTTAAGGTATGTGGGTCAAGATGCTGGTTGGTGTGTGTTTGTGAAAGTTCTCTTTTTATTGAGGCATGGCCATCTGCTGAGAATGAGGATGGGAATAGAGAAGTGGAGTGTTTGAGGAAAAAGCAAGTATGAAATGGTCACATGGGAGAGTGGAAAGTTAATGTAAAGAGTATATGGTATGATTATACGGTAGTATCAAAGACCCACTTGGTATTGATGAGCATGAATCAGATGTAAGACCAGCCAGCATTTTAGCATTTTTATCAAGCCCCTTTCAATCCAATGGATACAACAGAGAACATGTAGAAAGTTTCCAAAAAGCATACATTGAAGCAGCAGAGAGGCCAGAATTTCAAAGGTACAGGACATAGTAAAATTATACTTGCACTGCATTCGTTTAGATTATGACTTGCTTTTAATTTCCTCTTTTGTTTTTCTTTTTTACCTTTACATCTTTTGCCTTTTCATGTTGACATGCTCAATTGATGATGTCAAAGAATGCCTTTGAACATTTCTGACCTATTCAAGAGAATATTTTGAGCTATGATCTTTGGGTTGGTCTTCAATTGTTTTTCAGACACCCATTTTCCCACAATTTTGTTCCAGTATCCCACAACAATGGATGATGTGTTGACCAGCAATGGTATGTTTTATCAGAAGACATTCTGGATATGTAACTAGTTGATGCTTGGAACATCTCCTCAAATCCACAGCTGGAGGGTTACAGGCAGAATTTCTCAACTCTTATTTTTGTTTCCACTTTTTTTTTTAACCTATGTTAAATATAGTAATTATTAGAACAAGCTGTTACTGGGTGATTTTTAATTTTTTTCTAATTTTATATTCCCATTTCTAGAGGCAAGAAAACTGAAGTTTAGAGCAGATAAGCCACACTGACATATAGTCTCAAAGCTCTTCTGCTACAGAAATGGGATTTAAACTTTTTTTGTGCCTCGGATAATCATATTCTCTTTATAACCATTCTATAGCACTCTTTGTTCATAATTAGACAAAACCATTAATTTGATGGTATCCTCTGTGGTACATGCTGGGCTCAGTATGCTTCTTTGAGAGCCAACATCTAAGCTCTTGGCCAGAGGCCCAGCTATAGCAAAATGTACTACTGTTACTTTTCTTGTTTATCTAATATTGTTCCCCCTTGAGTAATTTTTTTAACCTTTTTTTATTGAGTACACATATGCTCATTTATCATTTTTCACAAGCATTATGTTAAATATCAATTTTGTTTTTCAACATGTGTCATTTTTTCAAACTTTTGCCTTGAATGAGAATATAATATTTTTATGTTACAAAATTAGCAATTAATACCATATAATGATAGCAATTGTTTACATGCAAGTCTTTTGAATATCTGACTACATCGCTATATCAGGCATGAATTTTCACTGTGTAGTACTTTTTGCAGCAAATTTAGGAGGATATTGGCAAGATCATTATGGATAAACTAACCAGCTTTTGATATGTATGCAAGTGCCACATGATCCAAGTTTTCATCCATATTTTTCTTAGATTTTGACAATGATGAATGATAAATGAAGAATTAGCTACTGTAACCAGATGCAATGATGAAAATGAAGTTATAATTTAAGGCATATACTAATTGAAAATGATATTTATTAGGACAACTCTATACAGTCTTTTCATTTTTCTCTTGAGTAAACTTTTAAATCATTTTAAAACCTTTAACTTGAAGTATTAAACTTTAAAAATCAAAGGACAGCTTCAGAACCTCAGGACCGTAATGGACTTTTATAAAAGGAGTTTTATTCTGGATGCAGTTAAAAATTAATTATTTATTTATAATTGTGATAAATTATAAATAACATAAAATACATTTTAACAATTTTAATTGGACTATTCTATAATGTTATGTATATTGATAATAGTGTGTAATTTTTTCACAATTTTTTGCTTATTTTCTTTATTTTTTTTTTTAAAGAAGCTTTATGTTATGTACATGTTTTACCAAAGATATAGGGGATTCCCATATACCTCAACCCTTCTGTCTCCCACACTTTCCCCATCAACAACATCTTTCATTAGTGTGGTACATTTGTTACAATTGATGAAAACGTATTGAAACTTTGCTACTAACCATGGCCTATAGTTTGTATTATGGTTTACACTTTGCACCATACAATTTAATATGTCTTGTAAAAATGTGTAATATCCTGTATCCATCATTACAATGTCTTGCAGAACAATTCCTATCTCCCCAAAATGCTCCCATGCTACACCTATTCTTCTCTCTCCGTTCCCTCGGACCCTTTGTTGACCACTGTCTTTATATCAATGCTACAAGTTCTTCCATTACTAGAAGAATAATAAATCTACTTTAGTGCACAGTTGCAATGCCCCCTAATGTTTGTTTCTTTTTCAGTCTTAAGGATTTGGGGATGGTGATGCCCACTCTGCTTCTAATTGAGGAGGGTTTAGATCCCATGGGGTACATGACTAGAATTGTCTTGTTTGCAGTTGTCATACTCTCTATTTTTGAAGGTGGGCGTTATCAATCATTAAAATTTGTTAGTTGACCTGGGTGCATCCGATGAATTGCAGGGTAGGTGTTGGCTGCTACACTGCTGAGATTCAGGGCCCAAATGGCATATGAGCAGTCAGAAGATTAACTTTCTGGGGCACATTAACAGGTATAGTGTTAATTAAACATCAAAAGGCCTTAAGAGCCATGTGTAGGAAAATTATAAATGAGTCCAACTCTGATACATTGGGAGATAGGTTATCATATATTCCAAGGTGAAGCCTGCTAATGGGGTGCCATTTTCATGGGGTTTGCCCTACCTGTAGTGTCTACAAGTCTCTAGAGTACTCTGGAACACCTCTTCCTGAAGCACTATTTACAGTGGAGGTCAGTGAAATCCTCTTAAAATGTGCATAAGTTAACATCTGAAATGACATCCTGACTCACTCTGAAATATATTAGTCATAAGAACTCATTTGTAATTAATATTCCGCCCTTTGGATCAAGGTCTTTTTCCAAGTGTTTTGCTGGTTGGTGCTTGATAATAAACCCTCAATGCCAAGTTGGCTCATCCCTTGGAGTCATGCCCCATGCCAGCGGAAGGTAGTGATTTTATATCTTGAGTTTGGATTAAGGAGAGGCCAATTTAGAGCAACAAGGATGTTTTCAGGAGGAAATTCTTAGGAAATACATAATACTAGGCTAAGTTTCAATATCACAAGAAGAAGGTCACAGGTACAAGCATCAATATCAAGGGCCTGGAATATTGCTCTGTCCTCCTTTCCTAAGCACTTTACATGTACTCTAGTGATTCTGGCCACTTGATTACAGAGTGTAGCAGGACTCCCCAGGAGGAAATTCAATATTCTTTTGGTTATGGTGTGTCTCTCCACCTAAAACAATACCCATGACCACTTGAACACATTCATATTCCATAGAGGCTTGCCCAGGTTAATACCTCCCCACAGATCCCCCCAAGACATCCCACACCAGTGAGCCTCCCCTACCACAGTTGTGACTCTTTTGCAATGCAAAATCTCCCCAAAAACAAAGCCAAAATTAAATAAATAAAAATAATAGTAAAAAATACAAAATGAAAAAAATATATAAATAAAAATATAAAAATTAAAAAACATAATGAATGTCTTTCATTTCCCTAAGACCTGTTAACTTTTAGGTACAGTGGAAATTTCTTCTGTAGTTTCCCTCAGTGTCTTAATTTTTCCACTTTATTTAAAATAAGCTTTAGGTAACAGAAAAATCACACAGAAAATATTGGGGATTCACATATACCCCACCCCCTCCCCCTCTCACTTTATCCCCCATCAATAACATCTTAATATTTGTATATTCTTGCTGTCCTAATTTTGTGATAGTCAGGGTAGGTTAAACATTCACTATATTAGAAACCATGCATGTGTCCCCAGACTTAGTTTTCTCCTTAGGTCTGGTTTTTAGAATGCTGGTGAAATACTAAGCCTGAGTTATTATATGACCATCCTGTATGCGAAAAGACTGTAACTTTGTGTATCTTTGGTCAACCTTAAGAGATATAGCAGGGGGATGGATGTTGCTCGGGTGGTTGGACGTCCGTCTCCCATATGGAGGGACCTGGATTCAACCCCTGGGACCTCTTGGTAAAAATAAAAAAAGAAAAATATACAAGGTGCGTGCACCACCAGGCCCTGTCTGTGGGTGAGCTACTAGGCTCTGCAAGTGAGTGAGCTGCAAGGCCCTGTGGGCAGATGCGCCGCCAGCCCCATCTGTGGGTGTGCCACCAGACCCCATGTGCAGGTGTCCTGCCAGGCCCCATGAGTGGGTGAGCCTCCAGGCGCCATCTACAGGTGTGCTGCCAGGCCCCGCAAGCCATGCAGCAAGATTATGACATAACAGGAGAGTGACACAAGGGAGAGCAAAGATGAGATGCACTGAAAAACCAGGAACTAAGGTGACACAGGAGGTAGGACACCTCTTTCCCACATAGGAGATTCCAAGGATCTAATCCCAGTGAAGACAGGAAGAGAAGGATGAGAAGAGAGAGCAGGAAATGGACACAGAGAGTTGCCTAGCGAATGGATACAGAAACAGCAAAAAACGGAAGGGGAGTAAAAATGGATAAAAGCAAAAGATAAATAAATAAATCCCCCCAAAAAATGTTTAGGGGAGGAAAATACAGACTTTAGTTAGTAGTAATACTTTGATGATGCTCTTTCATGATTTTTTTTTATTGTTGGTAAAAATCAAAATTCTTCACAATACATACCAATATTTGTAAAATGATATATAAATACATATGCATATATGTGCATTTGCTTACATAAATGTTATTTTATATATATTTTTTTTTTCAAAGGTGCTTAGATTACCTATTTATTACTCAGAAATTACAGTGATTACCATGTTCCCCACCTCCCAAACCTCCCACACCAACATCCTTCATCAGTGTGGCACATCACCCGCAATGGATATACACATCTTGGGGCCTTGCCACCAAGTATAGACCACATTTCACATCATAGACCACCCTCTCTCCCACACAGTTCTGCGTGGTATATGCTGATGCAAAATGGCCTACATCTGTCGCTGCAACGCCACTCATGACAACCCCCAAGTCCCGAAAAAGCCCCTGTATTTCAACTGCCCCTCCCCTCCCTGCCCCGAAAATGTCCAGTGGCCACCGTCTCCACCTCACTGTTACAATTTCTTGCATTGCTTGAATCACAATATACGACAGAACACCACCAAGTCCATTCTAGTCCATAGCTCTTCCCCCAATCCTGGGGAGCGTTGGATGGTGATGTCCACTCCACCTCCAAGTGAGAGAGGGTTTATATTCCATGGATACGGTGGATAGGATTATCCTGCCTGCAGCTGCAGGCCCTCTCCATTCCCTGGGATGGCCGTTGCACATAGTCGTCTCCTCGCCAGGTGACTTGGATGAGTCCATTGAGCTATAGGGTAGGGGTTGCAGCTGCACAGAGATTGCAGGCACAGCTGGCACATAGGTAGGCCAGACGCTCCAGTCTCTGGAAGTACACCTAAAAACTCCAGCATCACATATAGGTTTGAATAGAAGGGACTGATGGACCATGCGCATGGAGGACTTATTTGAGTCCGACTCTGTCACTCTCAGGAGCACAGATTCCAAAGAGGAGCCCACTAATAAGGCATCAATCTCTGGGGTTATCCCCACTTATATAGGACCTGGGTGTCTCCAGAGCCCTCAGGAGCCCCTCTGTGTGGGGTGATATCCACTTTGGTGTTCTATGAGAGCCTACTGAGTTGTGCGTAAGCATTACCTCTGGGTTGACCTCCCTACTCTCTTTGAAGTCTCTTAGCCACATATTTCACAACAATGCAGAGTGTTTTTGGGTGGGGTGATGTGAGGGAGCCCGTATGATGTTATGCATGTCTGTTTTGTAAGATCATGATGTTTACTGACCACTTACAGTTTATGTATGTTCATGTATGAATGATATACTTCAATAAATTGTTTTAAAATATTTTAAAAATAATAAAATAAAAATAATAATGATGGTGGTGTGTGTTAGGGGAAAATACTTTGGTTAGTGGTAATAGTTTGAGGATTCTCTTCAATCATTAGTTAAAAATGTTTGACAGCAATGCAAGGTATTGGTGGTAGGTTGAGGCATGAGAGCCCTGTATGATGTTATGTATGTTTCTTTTGTAAGTGCACAACTATTGCTATAAACTTATTGTTTATGTATGTTCATGTATGAGTGATATACTTCAATAAAAGAAAAAAAAATTCTAAAACCAAAACAAAAGAACATCTTACTGAATATTGTACATTTGTTACAACTGATGAACACCAAAGCATTGCCACTAACCATGGTCATTAGTCCATACTGTGGTTCACATTCTGCACCATACACCTTCACAAGTTCTAACAAAATGCATAACATGATGTATCTTCCATTGCAAGATCATACAAAACAAACCCAATGTCCCCCAAATTCCCCATGTTCCAGCCATTACTCCTTCACACCCTCACTCCTGGCACCCATGGCACCATTAGGTTGCAATATTTGAAGAATCAGATTCACAGTTACACAACTTAATATTGAGAGCTTGACATATTAGTTCATATTCTGTTATTAGTCACTCTCTATGTTCTCAAGAGACAATTTCCCCTCTATTTGAGAACCAAGCAGGACTCCCCAGATGGGAACTTAATATTTCCTTGTTTGTTGTCTGGGACTTCACCCACTGAAATAACACTCTAGGACACTATGGGCACTTTCACATTCCACAGAAGCATGCCTCACATGTGCACTTTCCCACATATCCCCCCACAGCAGACACCCTGCACCAATAATGCTCCCTTGCCATATTTGCTAAAAGAACATTACCACCATTGTAATTTTAATCACAGACCTACAAGTCCCCAGAGTTCACCTGTCCCTTCCTCCATCCTTCCCTCTAGTTCCATGGATAGTCTAACCTAAACCCCCACCCTTCTCACCCTTGCATTCCAGCACCATTGACCCCACTCACATCCCTGCAACACTATCACCCCATCCACTGCCAAACACCACCTTCCATGTTATCTTAGGATTTGTCCACATTGAGAATCAGCTCACCACACTCTACTCCCTGTCTGTCTCCTCATACCTTATCTTTCAGACTCTAACTCTGTGAGTCTGCTCAATTTACTTCGGTCATATCAGTGAGGTCATGTAATATTTGTCCTTTAGTGACTGGCTTACTCCACTCAACGTAAGTCCTCAGTATTCATGCATGTTTTCCCCTGTGTCAATATTTGATTCTTTCCTAAAGCCGAGTAATCTTTCATTGTGCATATGTATCAAAATTTGATTATTCATTCATCTTTTAATGGACACTTGAGTTGCATTCAACTTTTGGCATTAGTGAATAATGACACTATGAACAATGTTGCGCATACATCTGTTCTTGTCCCTGCTTTCATTTATTCTAGGTATATACTCAGCAGTGGTTTTGCTGGATAATAAAGCAAGTTCTATAGATAACTTCCTGAAGAACCACAAAACTATCACCCACAATGGCTGTACCATTCTACATTCCCACAAGCAGTGGATGAGGGTTCACTTTCCTCCACAACCTCTTCAACACTTGTAGTTCTCTGTTGCTTTTTTTAAAATAACTGCTGGTCTAATAGGGTAAGATGATATCATATTGTAATTTTCATTTGCTTTTCCCTAATAGTGATGTTAAACATTTTTTCATGTGCTTTTTAGCCATTTGTATTTATTTTTTGGAAACACTTTTATTCAAATCTCTTGCCAACTTTTTAAGTGATTATTTGTCTTTTTATTTTCAAGATGTAGGATTTCTTTGTATATGCTGGATATTTCTCCCATTAGGCCCTTATCGGATACGTGGTTACAAATATTTTCTCCCATTGAGTAGGCTGCCTTTTCACTTTCTTGACAAATTCCTTTAAGGCACAAAACTTTTTAATTTTGAGGAGATCCCATTTATTTATTTTTTTCTTTTGTTACTTGCTCTTTGGGTGTAAAGCTTATGAAGCCATTTCCTTTTACATGATTTCATAGTTCCTTCCCTACTTTATCTTTGAGAAGCTTTATGGTCTTGGTTTTTATATTTAGATCTTTGATCCATCTTGAGATAATTTTTATATAGGGTATGAAATGAGGATCCTTTCTCATTCTTTTGGATATGGATAACCAATTCTACCAGCACCATTTGTTGAAGAGACCATTTTGTCCAAATTGAGTGGGCTTGTTGGCCTTGTATTTTGACTCTTTTCGTCATACTCATTTAAAAATAACTCCACATCCCTCTTCCCCCTAACTCTGTTAGCCATTATTCTGATTTCTGTGTCTATGAATTTGCTTACTCTAAGTATTTCATATGAGGTAAACCATACAAAATTTGTATCTTTGTGTCTCGCATATTTCATGCAACAGGATGTCTTCAAGTTTCATCCATGGTGCAGCATTTATTAGCATTTCATTTCTTTTTTACTGCTGAACAATATCCCATTGTATAGATGTACCACATCTGGTTTGTGCATTCATCTATTACAGGACACTTGGCTTTCCCTCCCTTTTGACAATTGTCAATAATATCACTACGAATATGCATGAGCAAATATCCATCTGAGTCACTCCTTTCAATTATTTTGGGTATGCACCTAGGAGTGGAATTGTCAGATGCAGTGTGTGTGTCTGTGTTTCCTTCTTTCTTAGCTTTCCTTTGAAATAGGTTTCATTCTGATATCTCTTTATTGCTTTCAGTTAGGGTTAGTGGATTAACATTTTATCTAAATGGCACAGAACTCCCAGAGCATGGATATTTTTCATGAAGCCAAAGCATGGCAAATGATCTCAGTATTCTATGCATGATGCTAGAGCAGTAACAGCCAAAGAATTATACTTCATAAATTCAAGTTAATCTAATGGATTAAAACAAAAGATAAGGATATATCCCGTTCAAAATTAAAATTGCATAGTACAATTTAACCCACCATCTCTACCAAAATGAATAAATAATCAAACTAATGTGTCTACTTTACAATGGTGTGGTAATGTATTTCTATATGAATGCTGCATAATAATTTAAGACAAGGAGAATTAAATCTTGTTAGATTAACTTGTTCTTCTGATTGGCTTTTCTCTGTAACAAACCACATCACATTTTGTTATATAAAACAAGAGTTCCTTTATGCTCAGGGGTTCCATGGCTTAGAAATTTCAGTAGTCATCAGTGAGGATGGCAAGCTCTGTTCCTTGATGTCTGGAGTCACAGGAGGGTGACATTAATGATTGAGGCTGGAACACCTAAACTTAGGGAATTCACCTCTAGAAGGCTTCTATACTCACAGTTCTGACACCTGGGTTTGGATAACCTGAAGGCTGGTGCAACTAGGATATTTACCAGTGAATACAATGAGGCTGTTGGGTGGTTTGGACTTCTCGTAGCACGCTGGGTTCTGAGAAGGAGCATCTCAAGGAGGAGCTTCAGGAAAGGGAGTTTCCTGATAACAATGGTAACAGTTACTTGGCTTTATCTGACCAGCCTGAAATGTCAGTGTCAATTCCATCATACTCTGTTTCCAACAGATGCAAGCACACCTGGATTCAAGAGGAGGCAACATGACACCACCTTTTGTTGGGAAGAGTGACAAGGTCACACACTCTAAGAGCATGTAGGAGATATGAAAGAGCTGTAGCTATCATTGGAAAATACAGTCGGCCATACTTGCATATTATCACTTCCGTTCCATTTCACAAGTATGCATGGCCATATATGTATGTGGTACACTCAAGTACCACATATAAAATCACGCACAAACATGCTGAAATCTGCCTTGGATATTCTGGTGCTGCTACGTGGAACTTGGCTTCTACTTAGAATATCTTATATGCATTATTAATGAAGGAAATTCATATTCAATTATATTATGAAAGCAGCTTTCTTGACCATGTTAACAAGTTTACAGCAAAATTATAGTATTAAAGATAAAATTCAGAAGCAATTGTCTTTTTTCAGACACAGTGCTGAGATTGCTTTAAAAGAGAAAATAAAGGACATGGGCTGTCATAATAGAATACTATAAATTTTTAAACATTAAAATGGAATAAGGGTAAAATATAAAATATTTATGAATTATTATTTTCTAATCCTATGGTGAACTGATGTTATATAAAAAAAAATCTATTTCCCAAAATTAAAAATTAAAAAAAAATTCCTGCTGCAAAATGCATTCCATTTACATTTCTTTTATACAAAACATGAAGATTTTCTTTAGTAAAGATAACTGGAATCTCTGCTGAGGGCAATTTGTTTTGCTGAGCCTGCATTTCCCAGGTTCCTAAATGAGTTTTTAAAAAAAATAAAATATGCAATATACATGAAATCTGGATAAGTGTACCAAATCCTACCAAGAAATACACTTTATTTTTACTGAGTAAAAATACCTTCCACATTAAGAAAATTTCTGCTCAGCACTTGTAGATCATTAGAATACAAGCATGTGATTATTTGGTTTGTGAAGATATAATTCATTTTATAATGTAGACAAGTAAAATATATTCATTAAGATTAAGTAACTGACATTTAGACAACTGTATACAGCTGCATGATACCTATGATTAACCTATTAAAATGTTGGGATTAACATAAGTAAACAAATTAAGCTATAATTCAATTATGCACACAGATGACACCTAATCATTTTAAATCAGTGCAAAGTAATAAAAATATTCTCATGCAGGAAATTTTACTACTCTCAGTTCTAGACATCTTTGTTCATTTTTAAAGTCATGTAGATGTCTGCATTGTTTGAAAGAACACTTATCTTCTAGAACTAAATTGTAAATTTTCCATAAAAATCTCTGACATTGTATTGATTCATTGAATCTGAAGGTGTCAAAAATCAATTGGTTTGAGGAGCAGATGTGGCTCAAACAGCTGAGTACGTGCTCCCCACATGGGAAGTCTCAGGTACCACTCCCAGTGCTTCAAAAACAAACAAACGAACAAACAAATAAAAACCCAAGAAGCTACTTTGGGAGTATTTCCTGGATGGAGTTAGCATTTGCATTTATTTGACTCTAAGTAAAAGAGGAGGCTCTCAGAAATGTAGGTGGTCCTCATCCAATCAGTTGGAGGTCTTAAAAGTGAGATCTGAGGATTTCAAGAATCTGAAAGAATTCTGCCTCATGACCATACCTACCATTGCTCCTTGGCCTCCCCAAAAGAATATGACTAAAGACTTCAACACCATTTCTCAAGATTTCTAACCTCTGGCCTGCTCTATGAAATTCAAACTTGCCAGAAAGAAAGACGCTAAAAAATGAGGGACATTATTAGCATATAGTCTTAATGAGCATTCCTCTTAAATATGACTATGTTCATTTATTCACAGCTTATTTTTTACCTTAAAAAATAATTTATAACATATAGGAAAGTTGAAAATATAATATAGAGAATTGCCATATTCCTTTAATATTGACTGACTTTTTGTATACATGCACACACACAAACACATGTACACAAGGCCACAAACACAAAAAATGGTATAGCAGAGAGTAAGGGAGAAGGAGGAGGAGGAGGGGAAGAAGAAGGAGAAGAAAAAGAAAAAGGAAGAGTAGGTTTAATATGGAGGCATTTTTGAGACATAGGAATTGTCCTGCTTGACAATGCAATGATGGATACAGGCCATTGTATGTTTTGTCAAAACCTATAAAATTGTGTGGGGAAAGTATAAAGTATAATGTAAACTATAGTCCATGGTTAATAGCAATGCTTCAATATGTGCTCAACAGTTGTAACACATGTCCCACACTAATGAAGGATGTTAATGGGGGAAAGTGTGGTAGTGGTATGAATGGAGCATATGAGAATCCACTATATTTTTGATGTAACATTTATGTAATCTAAAGCTTCTTTAAAAATAAAAAATAAATTTAAAAAAAAGAAGAAAATGAAGGTGAAGGAGGAAGAGGAAGAGGGGCAGCAGTAGGAAGACAATAAAGAATAGGAAACCTGCAGATAAAAGTTATAAGCATTATGGTCCTTCATAGAAATGTTCAGTGTGTATTTCCTAAAATAATGGACAGTTTCTTTCATCACCTTCCTTGAATATCAAAATCAGGAAATTAAGGTTGATATAATACTCTCTGATCTATAGACTTTGTTCAAATATTGCCAATTACTCTATGCCAATACCAAAATCTGTAATGATCAAGGTTCTCCAGAGAAACAGAACCAATAGGATGGATATATGCGTGGGTGAAAATGCATGTGATACTTTGTAAGGAAGTGGCTCTGGAGGTTATGGGGGCTGGCAAGTCCCATTTTGAATGGCAGGTCAGAGGCAAGAAATTCCAGAAGTGTAGGTGAAGTGTTTAATCAGAGTCTGTAGCAAAGGTTGAGACTGAATTGAGGGTGGGGTCTAGAGTCAAAATTTCTTCTGATTCTTGAAACCCTCAGTTCTTGCTTTGAAGACCTCTAACTGTAATTGAAATGTCATTCAGGAGGATTCCAATGTCCTGAAAATGCCCCCATATTACACCTATTTTTCCCTCTCCCTTCCTTCAGGACCTCCAGTGGCCACTGCTTCCACATTCATGATTAACTACTTCCATTGTTAGAATAACAATAAGTCTATAGTAAAATAGCAATAAATCTACTCTAGTCCGTTGTTCATCCCAGAGCTTAAACTATAATGTGAACTATAATACACACTAAAAAAAGTTTAACCCAGGTTTTGAAAACTAGTAAATAAATATCATGTTATGCCAGAAAAAAAGACTATTAATGCAGGTTTTGAAAACTAGTAAATAAATATCACGTTATGCCGGAAAAAAATGACCTTTAACTGATTTGCTGAAAACAATCTCCTTTACGTAAAGTCAACTGATTGTAACTGCTAATCTGATCTGCAAAATACTTCCACAGTAACAACTAGGCTAGTGTGTGACCAAACAACTGGACAGTATAACCAAGTTAACACGCAATTTGATGGGATAGCCATCAAAGAACCCATTAGATAACCCAGTAATAGCCATGTTTCAGTCATTAGCTAACCTTTGACATTAGAACTTTTTTTCTTTCACAATCTGTCCCTAAACTCTGTGTATCTTACTAACATTATCCTCATCCATTCTAGCCTCTCACCCCGAGATCCATCCCTGATATTCCAGGTGATCAGTACTTTTTATTATTTAATGTGCTACTTCTGAATAACAAATCCTGTGGCTTGCAAATTCTGGGAGATTCTCACTTGTCAAGGGACATCCTTTTTCTGCCCTGGATGATCTAAGGTGGTTGTTTTGTTTTTGAGTTTTATAATGCTTTTATAATGTTTCATTATGATGGCTGATGAGTAAAAAGTATTGATACTATTATAGCAGTTTCTTTAAATATGGAGAAATGTTCAGGAAGAGATTAAGTAAATAAGACGCTAAAGGGGATTTAAGTACATTGAAAGGCAATGAAAGAAATCATCTAGTATTAACTAACTGAAATGTCAGTTGAACAAAGCAATTAAGATATGGCTAATAGAGCTGAAAAGCTTGGTAAAGTTGTGGTTACTATATGGAAGTTTCTTTTTATTTGCAGTAATGAAAAGATTTCAAAACCCTTCTACTACTGCTCGATCACTCTAGAGTTGACTTAAATGAAAATGGTTATTAGTTTGAGTTCATTTATACTCTATTCATTTTAATATACATTTGTTGGGTGTTCAGTTTATCATTTATAGAGATGGTTTCTGAGGCATAATTCTTGCAGAACAGAGAGACACATTTGAAAACAAGTAATTATGATAATTTAGGTGCTAAACTCTAGATACATATGAGGAAAATACATATTCTGCAGGAATGTTTCTGTTTTAGATCATCAGGGAAAACTCCCCAAAAGAGGTGGGTTTAGAGCTGGGTCTGGAAGGAAGAAGTGTGCACCAGGAAGAAGAGGGAAAGAAAACTCCAGGTAGGGGGAAAATCTGAATTAGCACAGAAGAAAGAAAATAATAGTTCAGTGTGCTACAAAGTGCACTGAGGTAACTGGAGCATATTGAAAACAGATTGCCTTTTACCTGGCAGATAGATTGGAAAGGATCTTGCTGCCCACTAAAGAGAACTTCAACTTCTTTATTACTACTTTCAGAATTGATAAAAAGGCCCTCTTCTTTTTTTTCTCTCAAATGCTCCCTCCCCTCCCCTTCCTCACTAACCCTTCCCAGTAACCTCTAATTTGCTTTCTGTTTCTGCAAATTTACCATTCCTGGTAATCTCTTAGAAGTGGTATCATACAATTTTCATCCTTATGCTTTCACAGGGGCTGCATCATTTTACATTCCCATCAACCCATGACAATGCACTGGGGTTACAATTTCTCTGCATCCTCTCCAATATGTGGTAATTTCCATCCTTCAAATCATAGCCATCCTTGTGGATGTGAAATGTTATTTCATTGTGGTTTTAATTTGCATTTTCCTAGTGGCTAATTAGGTTGAGCATCTTTTCTTGGGTTCATTGGCCACTTGTAGATCTTCTCTGGAGCAATGCCTATACAAGCTTTTGCCCATTTTTAAAATTTTGTTTATCTTTTTTTTTGTTGAGCTGTAGGGGTTCTTTAAATATAATGAATATTAAAGCTGTATCTGATATATGGCTTGAAACTATTTTTTTCCCTTTCTGTAGGCTGCCTTTTGACATTCTTGAAAATTTCCTTTGATGCACAAAAGCCTTTAATTTTGACAAAATCAAATTTATCTATTTCTTTTACTTCTTGTGCGTTTGGTGTCATATTTAAGAATTTTTTGCTGAATCACAAGTCATGAAGATTTGCTCTTATTTACTTATAAGAGGTTTATACTTTTAGCTCTTACCTTTAGATCCTTGATCTGTTTTGAATTGATTAATATATACTGTGTGTGGTATGACTCTGCCTTCATTCTTCTGCATGTGGATATCCAGTTTTCCTACACCATTTTTTGAAGAGACTATTCTTTTCCCTCTGCATGGATTTAGCATCTGTAACAAAAATCAATTTACCATATGTGTTGTGTGTCTATTTCTGGACTTGCAACTCTATTCCACGGATCTACCTGTCTATCTTTGTGTCAGTGCCATGCTGTTTTAATTACTGTCACTTTGTAAAACAACTTGAAATTGGGAAGTGTGAGTTCTCCAACCCTGTTCTTTTTCAAAAGTGGTTTGGCTATTTGGGTCTCCTTGCAGTTCCATGTGAATCTGTATTCTTGTTTCCCCATTTCTGCAAAAAAGTTTGTGGGAAATTTAAAAAGAATTCCATTCAATTTGTAGATATCTTTGGGTAACTTTGACATATTAGTAAATGTGATTGTGGCTGAAAGGGGTAGTGTGTGGAAGTAAACGTTAATTGAAGTGAGGCCAGATGTAAGCCTCTACACATTTATGAATCAGCCATGTGAGTTATACTCACTATAATGTGTAATCATCAAATCTATTCATTTCCACACTTTCATAATAATCCTTAGTGAAAGTTATCTATATATTATCTCTTACATTTAAACTTATTTCATTTTCCTATTAATTGTAATCAACAATTGTAATGGCTTCATCTTCGAAGAGGCTTTTGATCACAGAAGGGTTACAACAGGGGCAGGGGAGGATCATTACTGTGGGGTGTCAGGGGCGGAGGAAGCATGGGAGGAAGTGCACCTGAGCATAATTATAAGGTATATAAAAATGTTCAATTCTTCATGGGGCATTGCCACAGTGGATGGAGAATCACTCAAAAAATGAGAGAATATTGAATTCCCATCCTGGAGAGCTCTGCCACATTCTCTAAGGGACCAGCAACAGTACCAAAGTTCAGGGGCAGTGACTGGCAAAGAAGGATGATCCACTGATGGGCCCTTGATATTGATGGCTAGCCTTATGTGTCTTTGCTCTAGAAATTGAAACTTAGCCTATTGAATTGTGGTGCCTAATGGTTGCCTCTTGAGTGCCTACTTGTTGCTGAAATATGGCCTCTCTCTAAGCCAAACTCAGAATATGAATGCACTACCTTTCTCTCAGCGTGGGACATGACTCCCAGGGATGAGCTTTCCTGTCACCAAGGGATTGCTACCAAGTGCCAACTGGCAATGTGACTGGAAAAAGATCTTGAAAAAGGGGGTAAAGGTAAAGACAAATGCATTCATATGGCTAAGAGTCTTCAAAATGAGTCAGGTGGTCATCCCAGAGGTGATGCTTACTCACATCTCAGTAGGAACTCATAGAATTCCAAAGTGGATATCACCCAAAATAGTAGGGCTCCTGAGGGCTCTGTAGACACCCAGGTCCTGTGACAGGGAGAATAGCTCCGAAGTTTGGTGCCTTGCCAGTGGGCCATACTTTGGAGTTTGTGCTCCTGAAAGTAGCAGAGTTGGACTCAACTATGTCTTCCCTGCACATGGCTCAACTGTCCCTTCTATTCAAATGTATACTTGGTGATGGAGTTTGTAGGTGTACATCAAGAGACTTGAGTCTTTGGTTGTCCATGTGCCAGCTGGGCCCAAATTTTGGTGGAGCAGCAACTCCTACTCTAGAGCTCATTGGACTCACCCAGGACAATTGGAGGTGAGGTGATGATAGACAACAGCTGTCCAGGGAAAGGGAAGAGTCTGCAGCTACAGACAGGATAATCCCATCCATCATCCCTGTATTAGTCAGCCAAAAGGGTGCTAATGTGAAATACCAAAAATGGGTTGGTCTTTATAAAGGGTATTTATTTGGGGTAGAAGTTCACAGTTACCAGGCCTTAAAGCACAAGTTTCTTCCCTCACCAAAGTCCATTGTCACGTGTTGGAGCAAAGTCCATTGTCACGTGTCCAAACGCCCGCTGCCAGCGTTTGCCAGGGTTCAGGCTTCTTGGCTTCCTCTCTTCCCGGGGCTGCATTTCTCTCCAGGCTTAGCTCCTGTTTCCTCCACAAGGCCAGCTGTAGGCGATCAGGCGAACGGCTCTCTTCTCTTCTCCTGGGGCCTTCTTTCCAACATCAAAACTGCTTCTCAAAAGACTGCTTCAACTCTGTTCTTTGCCTTGCCTTTTACATTCAATTCCCCACCCACCAGGGGGTGGGGCTCAACGCCCTACTGACTGACATGGCCCAGTCAACGCCCTAATCATAATTCAATCATGCCCAGATTAACAGATCAGATTACAGGCATGATCCAAATTTTGGAATTCATAATTACATCAAATTCCCCAACGGTTACAATCCCCATGGGATATAAGCCCCCTCTCAATTGGAGTTGGAGTGGACATCACCATCCCAGACTCCTCAGGATGGAGGGAAGAGCTATGGACTAGAGTGGATTTACTTGTATTCTACTATAGACATATTTTCATTCAAGCAAAGAAGAAATTACAACACTGATGTGGAGCCAGTGGTCACTGGAGGTTCTTGGGTCAGGGAGAGGGAAAAGCAGTTGTAATACAGGGGCTTTTTCAGGACTTGGTAATTGTCCTGAGTGACATTGCAATGACAGATATAGGCCATTTTATATCATCATATAACATGCAGAACTGTGTGTGAGAGAGTGTGGTCTACAATGTGAACTATGGTCCATGTTTAATGACAAAGACCCAGGAAGTGTTTATCTATTGCAATGAATGTGCCACACTAATGATTGATGTTTAAGTGGGAGGGAATGAGAGATGTGGGGAGTGCGGCATATGAGAATCCCTATATTTTTTGGGTAACATTTATGTAATCAAAGTATCCTTTAAAAAATAAAAAAAAAATTCATATATAAAAAAGAAAGGAAGCTAGAACATAATATAGGGAATGTAAAACATAGTGATTGCAGTGGTGGTTAAAGATTGTGGTTAATACTATAAATATAGGTAGTTCATAATTTGTAACAAATGTTTCACAACAATGCCAAATGTTGGTAGTGGGGTGATGCATGGGACACTGTATGTTGATATGCATGTTTGTTTTGTAAGTTCACAACTTTTAACATATGCTTACATTTTATATATGTGTATGTATGTATGATATACTTCCATAAAATTTTATAAATATAAAAAAATATTAGACAACTTAATCATAATGAGACAAACAACCAGATTAGAAAATGAGCAAAAGACTTGAATAGAAATTTTTCGAAAGAGGAAATACAAATGGCCAAAAAGCACAGGAAAAAATGTTTAACATCACTATCTATTACAGAAATACAGAACAAAACTGCATTGAGGTACCATTTCACACCGTTTATTATGACTTTTATTTAAATAACCTGAAACTACAAGTGCTGGAGAGTATGTGGAGAATTAGAAACACTCTATCAACTTTGTTGGGAATGTAGAATGGTGTAGTCTCTCTGGAAGATAATTTGGCACAACCTCAAGAGGCTGAATATAGAACTGCTGTATGATTCTGCAATCCTGTTACTAGGAATATATTCAGAAGAACTGAAAGAAAGGACATGAACTGACTTTTGCACACTGAAGCTCATAGCACCATTATTCACAACTGCTAAAATATGGAAACAGCCCATGTGTCCAAAAACCAATGTATAAACAAATTGTGGTATATACATACTATGGAATACATTTCATCTTTAAGAAGAAATGAAATCTGGATTCATATGACACTATGGATCAACCTTAGGGGACATAATGTTGAGTGAAATAAGCCAATCACAAAAGGACAAACATTGCAAGGTCTCATGAATATGAACCAAAAATGATGACTAAACCCATGGAAGTAAATTCTAGAGTATAGGTTACTAGGAGAGCAAATGTGTGTTGAGAATGGGAGTTGATACTAGACAACAACCTAAAATATATATCATTGTGATTTCAGTGGTGGTTGAAGACTGTGGTTAATAGAATAAATGTAATAATGTTCTCCTTTTACAAAGTGTTAATACATGGTGATACATGGGATAATCATCACTAATGTAACTTGTGGATGATAGTAATATTGTAATATTTTTGCAGCAACAGCAAAGAAGATATTATATCAATTCTAAGGGACAACAATAGGAAGGCATGAGGGGATATGGGATTTTTCATTTTGAAGGTATGAAAATGTTCTTAGATTGACTGAGGTGATAATAGCACAACTTTGTGAAGAAAATGATAGCCACTGAGTGCACACTTTGAACAATTGTACAAAACATGGGACTGTATAAAATACTGAAATCAGCAATAGAAGATGGATGTGGTTAACAGAACAAATATGAAAATATTCTCTCATGAAATATGCACATATTTAACATTAATACAGAATTTTAATAATTGGGTATGTTTGGGTAAAAATACACCAAATGAAAGATATGGTCTATAGCTTGTAGTAGTATTTTGATAAAGCTCTTTCATAGTTTAGTAAAAAATGTTTCTCAACAATGCAAGGTGTTGTTGGTGGGTTGAGCTATGATACATCTGTATGATGGTATGCATGTTTGATTTCTGAGTACACAACTTTTCCTAGACACTTATTGTTTATGCATACTCATGTATTAACTATATATGTCATTAGAAAAATTTAAATGAAAAGATTAATATGCAAATATCAGTAATGTTTCTATATACTACTTAATGATAAATCTGAAGAGAAAGTCAGGAAAAAAATCCCTTTACAATAGCAACTAAAGAATCAAATATTTAGGAATAAACTTTTTTTTTATTGTGGGTAAAAATCAAATTTTTCACAATATATACCAATATTTGTAAGATGATATATAAATACATATGCATATATGTGCATTTGTTTACATAAATGTTATTTGTTGTATATATATATATATATTTTTTTAAAGGTGCTTAGATTACCTAAATATTACTCAGAAATTACAGGGATTCCCATATTCCCCACCTCCCACACTTCCAACAACATCCCACACTACCATTCCTCATCCGTGTGGCAAAACACCTGCAATGGATATACACATCCTGGGGCCTTGCCACCGAGCATAGACCACACTTCACATCATAGACCACACTCTGCATGGTATATTCTGATGGAAAATGGCCTACATCCGCCACCACCACGCCACTCAGGACAACCCCCAAAGTCCCCAAAAAGCCCCTGTATTTCAACTGCCTCTCCTCTCTCTGCCCCAAAAATATCTAGTGGCCACCAGCTCCACCTCACTGTTACAATTTCTTCCATTGCTTGAATCACAATATGTCTACAACAGAACACTAACAAGTCCACTCTAGTCCACACTCCTCCCCCAATCCTGAGGCGACTGGGATGGTGATGTCCACTCCACCTCCAAGTGAGAGAGGGTTTATATCCTGTGGATACAGTGGATGAGATTATATTGCCTGCAGCTGCAGGCCCTCTCCATTCCCTGGGAGGGCCATTGCCCATCATCGTCTCCTTGACTTGGATGAGTCCATTGAGCTGTAGGGTAGGAGTTGCAGCTCCACTGAGATTCCAGGCACAGCTGGCACTTAGGTAGGCCAGAGGCTTCACCCTCTGGAAGTACACCTAACAACTCCAGCATCACATATAGGTTTGAAGAGAAGGGACTGATGGACCGTGTGCAGGGTTGACTTATTTGAGTCCACATCTGTCACTCTCAGGAACATAGATGCCAAAGGGGAGCCCACTAATTAGGCATCACTCTCTGGGGCTATCCCCACTTATATAGGACCTTGGTGTCTCCAGAGCCTTCAGGGGTCCCTCTAGGTGGGGTGATTCCACTTTGGTGTTCTAGGAGATCCTACTGAGGTGTGCATAACCATTACATCTAGGATGACCTCCCGACTCTCTTTGAAGTCTCTTAGCCATGTAAACTCATTTCTCTTTACCTTTTCCCCCTTTTATTCAAGGTCTTTTTCCAATCGTGTTGCCAGTTGGCACTTGGTATTAATCCCTCGTTGCCAGGGAGGCTCATCCCCGGGAGTCATGCCCCACGTTGAGGGGAAGGTAATGTATTCAAATGCTGAGTTTGGCTTAAAGAGAGGCCACATTTGAGCAACAAGGAGGCTCTCAGGTGGTAACCCTTAGGCACCCCATAACACTAAGCTAAGTTTCAATTAGAAGAGCAAATACTCATAAGGCTAGTCCTCAATAACAAGAACCCATCAGTGGGCCATCCTCTTTTGCCAGACACTGCCTCTGCACTCAGGGGACTGTTGCTGCTCCCTTGGGGAATGTAGCAGGGCTCTCCAGGCTGGGAATTCAGATTCCCTCATTTATTGAGTAATTGTCTACCCACTGTGTCCGTGCCCCATCCCTTGATCATTTGAACAGTTTTATATATCTTTCATGTATATTCAGATGGACTTACTCCCATGAATCCCCCATACCAGACAACCCCCACCAATGATCCTCTGCAGCCCCCCTTGTAACCCTTCTGTGATCTAAACCTTCCTTGAATATGAAGCCCATATAATAACAAAATACAGTTAAAAGGGAAAAGAAATAATAATGATAATTTTAAATGCAAGAGATAAGTACAAGGAAACTCAGAAGAAAAAAAAAGAAACTAAGCTGAAAATAAAATATAATTAGCGGATTGGGACATTCAAAAGCAATGGGGAAAAAAAAAAACAAAAAAATCCTTTTTTTAAAAGAAATTATTTTTTTTTCCTTTTATCACTGTATTAATGGATGTCCAGTGTATCGTGACACCTTCCCCCTCTCATTCCCCAGTGTCTGCCAAATTTCAATTTAATTTTCAAAGAAATTTTAGGTCACAGGAAAGTCACACACGGAATACTAGAGACTCCCACATACCCAACCTCCCTCCCTCTTCCCCACCCCATATTAAAACCTTTATTTTTTTTTAATGGATGTTAGCATTGTTATAACTGTTAAACAGATAATAAAATATAGCAACTAAAAATTTTCAATGGTTTACAGTATAGTTTACAAGTTATACTGTACAGTTTAATAATTTTTGATGATATTTTCCATGTCCTGTGTCCATTAATGTAAGGTAATGAAGAATATTTCCCATGACCACTATATACCCCGTTTGATCTTTTCTGTTCCTTCCTCACCACCCCCTGGGGCATATGAGTCTTCCCTGTCTTGGCTCATGGGATGACAAGATTCACAGTTACATGCCCTGGGTATTCTAACTTGCCCTTCCTAATCTACCCACCTGTTAATTTTGCACCACTGAACCCAGTAAAATCTCTACCCACCTATCCTATCCTTCAATATGTAACTATACTCTTTCAGTTTACCATAGATAATGTCCATATGGGTGATGGCTCACAACCTACCCTTCTCTCTCTCTCCCTTGTTAGCCTATCTTTCAGGCAGTGATTCTCAGAAACTGATAACTTTCCTCAATTCAAATCATTGAGGTCATAAACTGTTCATCCTTCAATGCCTGGCTTGCTTCACTCAACATAAGGTCTTCAAGATTCATCCATGTTATTCCATGTGTTAGCACTTTATTAGGAATAACCTTAACCAAGGACATAAACAACCTGTATGCAGATAACTACAAAATATTGCTAAAGGAAACCAAAGAGGACTTAATCAATGGAAGGATGTTCTGCATAATGGATTGGAAGACCAAATATCTTGAAGATGTCAATTCTACTCAAACTGAATTACAAAATCAACACAATACCAATAAAAATTCCAATGGCCTTTTTAAAAATAGAAATACAAAAACCACTTATCAAATTTTTTGGAAGGGTAAGGGGCCCTGAATAGCCAAAAATCTGATTTAAAAAAAAATGAAATTGAAAGACTCTCACTTCATGATTTTAAAGCAAATTTCTTAGATACAGTGGTAAAAACAGTATGTACTGGCAGAAAGATTAGCATATTGACCAATGGATCTGAAATGAGATTTCATATATAGACTCTCACATCTATGGTCAAGTGATTTGTGACAAGGATGTCAACTCTACCAGCTGAGTCAGAACTGTCTATTCAACAAATGGTGCTAGAAGAACTGGACATGCACATTCAAAAGAAAGAAAGAGGACCCCATCTCACACCTCAAACAAAAACTCAAAACGGATCAAGGACCTATGTATAAAAGCTACAACCATAAAGCTCCAAAAAGGAAATGCAGGTAAACAACTTCAAGATCGTGGGGTAGGTTGACACTCAATGAAATTCTGAACAGGACAAACCCAAAAAGACCCAACTGTGCCATGTTATATTCAAACTGTTAAATGTCAAAGATAAAGAGAGAATTCTAAAAGCTGCAACAGAGAAGCAACAGGTCACATACAAGGAAACCTCTATAAAATTAAGTGCTGGTTTCTCATCCAAAACCCTGGAGGCATGAAGGCTGTGGGATGTCATATTTGAAGAGCTGAAAGAAAGAACAGCCAATCATTCAGCAATACGAAGGAATGAAGTCCTGAAACATGCAACAAAATGGTTGAATCTTTTTTTTTTTTTTTTTTTTTTTTT
>JAQZBX010036109.1:0-24302 GCA_029593785.1 Cabassous unicinctus
GGCAATGGTGAATAACACCACTGTTAATATATTTGTGCAGATATCTGTTCAAGACCCTGTTTTCAATTATTTTGGTATATACCTAGCATATACCAAAACTACAGATTGCCTGGTCATATGGTAATTCTTTACTTAACTTTCTCAGGAACCATCAAACTCTCTTCCAGCCCATTCATTTGTATATCTTCTTTTGAGAAATATCTACTCAAGTCTTTGGTCTATTTTTAAATTGGGTCATTGTCTCTTTTGTTGTTGAGTCATAGGATTTTTTATATATTCTGAGTATTAGACCTTATTGAAAATGTGGCTTCCAAATATTTTATACCATTCCAATGTCTTTGTCCTTTCATGATGAAGTCCTTTGGTGCACAAAAGTTTTTAATTTTGATAAAATTTCATTTATCTGTTTTTCATTGTTCATGTTTTTGGTGTAAAGTTAAGAAACCATTGCTGAACAGAAGGTCCAGAAGATGCTTCTCTATGGTTTCTTCTAGGAATTTTATAGTTTGTGGTCATATGTTTAGGTCTTTGATCCATTTTTTGTTAATTTTTGTATATGATGTGAGATAAGGATCCACCTTCATTTTTTTTTTCATATGGGTATACAGTTTTCCCATTACCATTTGTTGAAGCAACCATTCTTTACCCTTCAAGTGGACTTGACACCCTGTCAAAAATCAGTTGGCCATAGATGTGAGTTTATTTCTGATCTTAAAATTCAATTCCGTTAGGCCATATATCTATCCTTTTGTCAGTGCTGTGCTGTTTTTATTACTGTAGTTTTGTATTAAGTTTAAAAATAGGCAGGAGTAAGTACTTCAACCTCACTCTTCTTTTTCAAGATGGCTATGGCTGTTGGGTTCCCACAACCTTCCATATAAATTTTATTTAAATATTTTTTTTTATTTTTAAATAAGATTTAGATTACACAAATGCTACAAAAAATATAGGGGATTCTCATATGCCCCAATCCCTCCCCCTACCACACTTTCTCACATTAACAACATTTTTCATTAGTGTGGTATATTTGTTACAATTGATGAACCCATATTGAAGCATTGCTACTAAACATAGACTATAGTTTACATTACAGTTTACATTCGGTCCCACAAAATTTTAAGTTATGACAAAATATACAATGCCTTTATCCATCACTGCAATGTCATGCAGAATAGACCAGTGATCTGAAAATGTCCTGTATTAAACCTATTCTTCCCTCTCGCATCCCTCAGAACTTCTAGTGGTCACCACCTTTACATCAATGATAAGAGTTATTCCATTGCTAGAATAATAATAAGTCTATAGTAGAATAATAATAAGTCTACTTTAGTCCATTGTTCATTCCCCAATCTTGAGGATTTTGGGATGGTGGTGCACACTCTGCTTCTAATTGAGAGGGGGCTTAGATCACATGGGGCAGATGGTGATTGGAACTCTCTTGCTTTCAGTTGCAGACACTCTCTGTTCCTTGAGATGGGCGTTGCCCATTGTCATTTCCTTCTTAGTTGTCTTGGGTTAGTCCAATGAACTGGAGTGTAGGTGTTGCAACTCTGCTGAAATTCATTGCTTAACTGGCACATGGATGGACCAAAGATGTAAGTCTCTAGGACATGTATTTATCAAGCATAGTACTGATTATAGTTTCAAAGAAAAGGAACAGGAAAGCCATGTGTAGAGATCCTATAAATGAGTCTAACTCTGTTACACTGGGGAGCATAAATTGCAAAATAATGTCCACTGACTGGGTGCCAAAATCCTGAGATGTCTGCCCTCGTTATAGTTTCTGGATGTCTCTAGAGCCCTCAACAGCCCCACTATTGGAGACACTGCTTACTGTGGCAGTCACTGACTTCCTTCTGAGACTTCCATAAATGTAGCCTCTGTAATGACCTCCCAACTGACTTTGAAATCTCTTAGCCATAAAAACTCATTTGTATTTACCATTTCCCCCTTTTGTTCAAGGTCTTATTTCCAGATGCATTGCTAGTTGGGGCTTGGTAATAATCCCTCAGTGCCAGGGTGGCTCATCCCTGGGAATCATGACCCACTCTGGGGGGAGGGTAGTGAGTTTACATGCTGAGTTTGGCTTAGAGAGAAGCCACATTTCAATAACAAGGCTTTCAGGAGTTAACTCTTATGCAGTACATAATACTAGGCTAAGTTTCAATTTCACAAGGAAAAGTTCATAAATACAATCATTAATATCAAGGGCCTGGCATAATGATCTGTCTTCCTTCACTATGGACTGCCCTTGACTCATGCGATTCTTGCTGTCTTATTAGAGAATGTAGCAAGAATTCCCAGAATTGGAATTCAATATTCTTTCAGTTATTTTGTGGATCTCCAGGCACCCAAACAATGCCCCATGAACTCTTGAAAATATTCATATGACTTAAAGTTATGCCCCAGGTGAACCCCTTCCCATGCATCCCCTCATCACTGATGCCCAGCACCATTGACTCTCCCCTGCCTCTGCTGTGACCCTTCTGTGATCCAAAAAGAATCTTGTTCAAATTTTTTATTGGAATTGTGCTGAATCTCTATATCACTTTAGGTAAAATTGACATCTAAAAAGTATTTAGTCCTCCAATCCATGGTCATGGAATTTCCTTTCATTTATTTAGGTGTTTTCTGATTTCTTTTTATCAATGTTTTGTCATTTTCTGCATACAAGTCCTTTACATCCTTGCTTAAATTTATTCCTACACATTTGATTATTTTAGTTGCAGTGAATGGGATATATATTTTTTTCCTCTTCTGATTATTAATTAGAAAACACTACTGATTTTTTGGGTGTTGCTCTTGTGCCATGACACTGCCAAATTTATTTAATTAGCTCTAGTAGTTTTGTTGTGGATTATTCAGGAGTTGCTATATAGGATCAGGTCATCTGCAAATAGGGGTTTTACTTCATTTCCAATTTGGATGCCTCTCATTTCTGTTTCTAGCCTAATTGCTCTGGCTAGAACTTCCAGAACAATATGGAATAACAGTGATGACAGTGGGCACCTTTGTTTCTTCCTGTTCTTAGAGGGAAAGTTTTCCAAATTTCACCATTGAGTATGATGTTAGCTGTGGACTTCTCATATATGCCCTTTATTATGCTGAAGAAATTTCTTTCTATTCCTAGGTTTCTAAGTCTTTTTTCTTTTCAGGAAGGGTTGCAGTATTTTGTCAAATGTCTTTTCTATATCATTTGAAATGATCATGTCGTTTTCCCCTTTGTTCTGTTAATACAGTGTAACATATTAATTGATTTTCTTTTGTTAAATCACCCTTGAATACCGGGGATAAATCCCACTTGATCATTGAGTATAATTCATTTAATGTGCTGTTGGACTCAGTTTGTTAGTATTTTCTTGAGAATTTTTACAGCTGGATTTATAAGAGATGTTGATCCAAAAATTTCTTTTCTTGGGGTATCTTAATCTGGCTTTAAAAAATTTTTTTATTTTTATTAGTGTGATGTTGTTCTCATTGAATGAGTTCGGGAGTGTTTCTTCTTCTTCAGGTTTTCAGAAGACTTTGAGCATGATTGGTGTTAATTATTCTTGGGATGTTTGGTAAAATTCACCACTGAAGCCATCTGGTCCTGGCTTTTCTTTGTTGGAAGGCTTTGATTACTGATTTAATTTCTTGAGCCGTTATTGATCTCTTGAGATCTTCTATTTCTTCTTGAGTCAGTATAGGTATTTTGTGTATTTTTAGGAATTTGTCCTTTTCATCTAGGTTAATTAATTTGTTGGCACACATTTGTTCATAATATTCCTTATAACCCGTTTTTATTTCTGTGAGATAAGTAGTAATATCCCCCATTTCAGTTCTGATTTTAGTTATTTCTGTCCTTTCACTTTTTTCTTTCATCAGTCTAGATAAAAGTTTGTCCCTTTTATTCAAGTTTTCAAAGAACCAGATTTTGATTTGTTGATACACTTTATGGTTTTAAATTCTTTATTTCACTTATCTCAGCTCTAATTTTTTAATTTTCATCCTTCTGCTCACTTGGGGTTTAGTGTTTTCTTCTTTTTTTTCATCCTCCAGGTGTAAGGTTAGGACTCTAATAAGATTTCTTCTTTTTATAAGGTAAGCATTTAGAGCCATAATTTTCCTTCTCAGCACTGCCTTTGCTGCATCCCATAATGCATATATAGCTATGCTTAAAGGTGTACCACAGTTCTCTTAGTCTTTGTTTTTTTATTCCTTTTCCTTTTTCTCAGCCTTTGTCATTTCATCTGTCTTGCCTTCTAGTTTACTGATTCTTTCTCCAGTTATTGTGGTCTTCAACTCCAGGATTTCTGTTCATTTCGTTTTTAAAATTAGTTTCTCTTTATTGAGAATCTCATATTGTTCATTCATCATTGTTCGTTCATCATTTTCCTTACATGTTTTTAGTCTCCTTGTTTCCTTTATATCCTTGGGCATATTGAGGAACATTTTTTAAGACTTTGTCTTCAGACTTTAAACTATAGTTAGACTTTTTTTAGACTAGACTCTGTCCAAGTCTGGTCTTCTTCATTGATGGTTTCTTCATTTTTATATTGTTTTCTTTGGATGGGCCATTGTTCACTGTTTATTTATCTGTAATCTTTTATTATTCAATGTACATTTTAATACTTTAAAGTGTTTACTCTGGGATTTAGTCTCTCATCTGTCTGTTCCTTAATTTTGATTCCAAAGAGTGATATAGCAGAGATTTCTAGGAGTGCCAAGAGGAAAAAAATCAAACCAATGTAAACAAACAAACAAAAATACCTGTGAAAATCTTTGCAAATTACTCTGCTTTGGGTGGTAGTCTCCTTCAGATCTTAACCCTTCTCTCAAGAAGATCTGAAATGAATGTATAGTTCAGGGTCCTCTCTGTGGTATCGGAGCCTGTGTGCTGCCTGCTTCTAGTCTGGGCCTGTGCTTGCTTATGGACTTATGTATTTCCCTGCTTAAAGGAATTGGAAGGCCCCCTCTACTGTTTCAGAGGAAGGCCTCTGAAATAGTACCTCCTCCTTGGTGCTCCATTTTATGACTTACTGAAGGTAATACTTTGTCCCAGGCTATATTGCATTACTTGTGTCTTACACTGCCTAGCTGTCTGCAAGCTGCTTCTTGCAGTATAAGTTCTGGTAAGGTGAGCCAAAGATAAGATTCCTGGTTTAGTCTTTTAGGCTGCCACCCAATAGACTGGCACCCATATTCAGGGACCCCAGTATGCACATAGGGGTTACTCTGCTCATTCTGGAACCAGGCTAAGAACCCACAATGGGAGTACAAGCTGGCTTTACAACCACACCAGGGAGGGTGAGGGGAAGGTCTAGCAAGAGTGACATGAGCTTTGCCTACCATTTTTAAAGCTGTGGGTTCTTGATTCAGCCTTCACCCAAAACTTGTACCTCAAAGCAGAATTTCTTATTCCTCCCATATTTGCCTCTTATCTACTCTAAGCTCCAAGTCCTTGACCCAAGTCTTTCTGCCCTCAAACACAGCCAATCACCATATGTGACATTCTCTGAAGCAATGTTCTGGCAACTTCAAAACAGAAACAGCCCGGAGCTTGTCATATTTCCAAAGTCACATCTGTGGAGAAGATCAAAGATATCTGCTATTATATTCCATCTAGGCCTCATTTTTCTTCCACAAAACACTGTCCAAAATGAAGACATCAGCAATTCTTTCAGGAGATGGCCAATGCTTGTCTGTACAGATAGTGGAGAGACTTTCCAGAGGCATATGTGAGCACTAGGGGGGAGAGAAAGAGGCCCTGGCACCGCCACCCCCACCTTTCCCTGGCAAGAAGGACCTGAGAAAACCACCAATGAGACTGTCCATGTGTGGAGAAGCACATGTCAGCTAAGAAAACATGAAAGCCTTTGGAAAACAAGGAGGGTGGTGGAGTTTCCTATTTCTTTCCAGAGGAAATTCTACCTCTTGGAATGAGGATTTGAGGTGGGCAGCAGTCATACTTCCCTGCTCCCTGGACACTTCTCCTGGAGAAATGCAGAGCTGGTGCAGGAGACAGTCCTTAGGGGCTAGAGGCTTCTCTGTGAACCAGCAAAGGCCAATTCATCTTGTGACCCTCTCACAGAGGCAAAGATGAAATTCAGAGGGATGGAAGCACTGTCTACCCTTCCTGGCTCTACAAGAAAGGTCAGGACCACTGCTACCTGGGGCTGTACTCAGAGAAAGAGTGCTTGCCAGAAGACTCCTCAGAAGTGTCCTTGGTCCTTTCAAAGGAGAAAGGCTCCATCCAACCAGTCTGTCCAACCTGGAAGATTCTGCCACCGAGGCCAGTCCCAGAAAAACCAGGGGACACTTTGTCACTTCCAGAAAGCCTTGTAAGAGGCAGAGATCCTGAAGCTTGTTCAGCCAGAGCACTCCTTGCTTGCCCACATCTGAGGGCATGTCACAATATATTTTCAGTTGAGATCATCACTCCTGGAGTTATCAGTACTGGACTAGGGAATTTTTTTCTGGCCAGACACCATCTCCCAACCTGTCCACTCCCAACTGCCACACCCCACCCCATTGACCCATCTGACCTTATGGTCACAAACCCCACTCCAGATTTGGACAATCTTCAATGCCTGAAACATGACAACCAGGACAAAGGAAGTGACCAAGAGGTCACAGGGAAATGTCATAAGTCTGCCCAATCAGAGTGAAGCCAGGACTTTACTGGGGGCAGAAAAACTCACTTTCCTGCTTTGGTGTGTGACATGCAGATGTGAATGCTGGCAGCTTTTTTGCCACCCTGAGGAAAATGGCCCATAAAAGAAGCTGATATATTTCAGTTGTTAAAAACAGAGAATCTGAAAGAAATGGAGCCCAAACCTTGACCAAGCTGCACTTTCTCAAGTTTTTTGTTACAGGAACAACAAATATCCTGTTGTTTAAGTAGGTTTCAGTTGAGTTTTCTCTTACTTGCTTTCTATCTAAAATATCATCAACACAGATTTCAGCTCCATCTAAAATAATAAATGTGCTGAAGATTAGGTTTATGTCAGCCTCAGTATGTTATTCTGATGAAAATTTTCCTTCTGAATTGAACTTGATACCTCTTTGTGTGTTCCCCAATTCTTTTTCCTTAACACCTATTTAGTCATCTGCATAGATCTTTAGGTCAGAGAAGAAGCCCTTTTGGTAAGCTGGCTTTTGGTAAAAGAAGTCCATTTACCGAATTCCACTTTTTGTGGAGAGAAGAAACTGATTCTAGCTCCACTTTTCCCACAACTTCCTGTTTGGTCTCACAAGAGCCTTGGTGTCTCCTTGACCTTGATAAGGAAGGGATAATTACTCATTTGCCCACCACACAGGACTGGGATGAAATCCTTGCTGGGAAAACATCCCAAGAAGTGCAGAAGCCTGTGCAAATGCTACATGTATTATTATTTCGTGGGCTATTTGTTTAGGTGTGTGCTCCATCTTTCCCATCAGCCTGTGAGTCCATCAAGAAAAGTTACTGTGTCTCCAAAATTTTGTACCTTCTGTAGAACTTGAGAGCTAACTATCAATTAACTGACCTCCAGGATGGAAAGTTAAGGTTGTTCTGCCATTGCCAGTATCTGTTTGTATATTTGTAATCTTTAATGTTAAAAAATACTGTTTTATCCTGCCTGCAGCTGCAGACTCTCTCCATTCCCTGGGATGGCCGTTGTCCATCATCATCTCCTTGCCAGGTGTCTTGGGTGAGTCCATTGAGCTACAGAGTAGGAGTTGCAGCTCCACTGAGATTCCAGGCACAACTGGCACATGAGCAGGCCAAAGGCTCCAGTCTCTGGAAGTACACCTACAAACTCCAGCACCATGGGATATAAGCCCCCTCTCACTTGGAGATGGAGTGGACATCACCATCCCAACCTCCTCAGGATTGGGGGAAGAGCTATGGACTAGAGTGGACTTACTGGTATCTGGTGTAGACATATTGTGATTCAAGCAATGGAAGAAATTACAACATTGATGTGGAGCCAGTGACCACTGGACGCTTTTGAGGCAGGGAGAGGGAAAAGCAGTTGTAATACAGGGGCTTTTTCGGGACTTGGGAATTATCCTGAGTGACATTACAATGACAGATATAGGCCATTTTACATCAGCATATAACATGCAGAACTGTGTGGGAGAGAGTGTGGTCTACAATGTGAACTATGGCCCATGCTTAGTGGCAAAGCCCCAGGATGTGTATATCCATTGCAAGTGATGTGCCACATAATGAAAGATGTTTATGTGGGAGGTAGTGGGAGGTGTGGGAGGTGTGGAACATGGGAATCCATGTAATTTTTGTGTAACATTTATGTAATCTAAGCATCTTTTAAAATATTAAAAATAAAAAAGCAAGAAAAAAAATACTGTTTTACTTTCCTTAGGCAGATACAACAAATTACCACAATACTTGTGGTTTTAAAAACAAAAATTTATTCTCTTACACTTTTTTATGTTTATTTGAAAATTTCCAAAATAGAAAGGTTTGTCCATGAGCACTCTTATCTCCTGCCTAGACCTGCTTATCCCCATGGGGTCTTATTCTGGTTACTTGCAACAACCGCTAACATCAGCCCATGTCTGGATGGGAGGCTTTCCCCTACCCCACTGAGGCACCAAATCCATGTCTGGATTTGCACAATCTGAATTAGACAATAAGTCTTTTTTTTTTTAAAGATTTATTTTATTTCTCCCCTCCCCTTGCCACTTGCTTTCACTGTCTGCTCTCTGTGTCCATTTGCTGTGTGTTCTTCTGTGTCTGCTTGTCTTCTCATCTTCTCTTTAAGAGGCACCAGGAATCGATCCTGGGAACTTCTGATATGCGAGAGAGGCATTCAATCACTTGAGCCACCTCAGCTCCCTGGTTTGTTGTGTCATTCATTGTCTTTTTCCTTTGTGTCTCTTTTTTGTTGCATTGTCTTGTCATGCCAGCTCTCCACATGGGTGGGCTCTCCGTGCGGCCCACTTGCCTTCACTAGGAGGCCCCAGGAATTGAACCTGGGACCTCCCATATGGTAGACAGGAGCCCAATCCCTTGAGCCTCATCCACTTCCCTGCACAATGAGTCTTAAGGGTCCAATGTCAAGGTGTCATCAGAACTGTTTCCTTCTGGATGTTCTGAGTGAAGAACCTATTTTATTGCTTCTCCAGCTAAGCATGATTGCCCTATTCCTTGTCTTGTGACCCTTTTCTCCTTCTTCAAAGCCCAAGACACAAATCTCTGCTTCTGTCCCCACATTGCCTTCCCCCTGACTCTGTCATCCCAGCCTCCCTCTTATTAGGACACTTGTGATTACACAGGGCCCACCTGGATAATCTAGGGAAGTCTTCCCACCCAAGATGTTTAAATCATATCTGCAAGGTCTCTTTTACCATGTAAGGTAACATATTCACAAGATCTGGGGACTAGGATGTGGACATAGGTGGGGTGGGGAGAAAGTGCCCCATCCAGACATGGGGATGGGGCTGGTGCCTGACTGGGGGTAAGGGTAGGGGAGGAGAAAGCACCCAGTCAGATATGGGGATAGGGCTGGGGGCTCACTGGGGGAGAGGAAAACCTCTTATCCAGACATGGGGTGATGCTGGAGGTTGGTGCAAGTAACCAGGATGGGATCCCATGGAGATAAGCAGTTCTAGGGAGGAAATCAGAGTTTTCTTAAACATACCTTTCTATTTTGGAAAATTTCAAGCATACACAAAGCAGAGTGAATAGTACTACAAAACCCTATGTACTCATTATACTTCAATAAATTATTACTGTATGTCCAATATCCCCAATATCCCTTTGTCTATATGTCTATACCTTCCCACTCCCCAGCTGGTTCATTTTAAAGAAAATTCAGTGTATACTATGATTTTATCCATAAGTACAGAGAAAGAGACTTCAGAAAACATAACCTCAATATTCTTACACCTAAAACAATTGTTGTTCCTCAGTCTTGATAAAATTGTATAGAGAATGTCCTGAGGGACCCTCAGAGTAAAAAAATAAACACCACCACCAACAAAAAAAACATGTCCTGTTGAGCTTCTTCTTTGTCTTTTGAAACCCCACCAAAGTAGTCAATCCTGAAGGCCAATCAAGCCCTTACTCCATTACCTTTCACCCAATACAAAACAAAGTCCTCCTGTCCTATACCTGTCCTTTTAAGATGGAAAAACCCTCATGCAATCAATAGAAGTCAAGCTAATTTCCTTTCTATGTCTATAAAATTTATTTGCCATCTGTAGAACCCTGAAGCTACTTCATTTCTGGCTTCCTCTGTTGCAGCAAATCATTAGTGTCCCAAGTAAATTCCTGTAGTTTGCAAACTCAACTCTGATTTTTCCTTCACAGTGACATCACGCATCATAGGTGTTCATGTTTCTGCCGTCTTTAGATTGTCTCTGTGATTGGACTGTTTGCTCAGGGTCCAGAGGTGGTCCATACACACAGAAGAACCATGTGGTCCTGCATTTAGGGTGTGTGCTTTCAGATGTGAACATAAATGATGGAAGTGCTGGTGGGAGAAACTGGGGGGATGTGGGCAGCAGGGTTGGGGTAATGGCAGGGACCTCACACAGTGGTGAATGGCAGGGGCTGGGGGCTGTACCCTCTCTGTACAATCATGTGGTCTTCTTGGTAAGGGCTGCTTCCAGAGTTGCCTGGTAACATCTGGAAAATGAGAGACGCTGAGGTCTCAGGTCATGACAGGCCACCAGTGGGGGTGGAGAGACAGCTCACTTGCTGGCTGCAAGCCCTCCAGTTCCCCTGATGCAGCTGCTTCCTCCCTGGGCAAGGAGGGCCCTGAACAAGACTCGGTATCCCCCTTGATCTGTTTTAATGCCTCAGAACCTCAGCCTTCCTTGACCCACGTGGCCTGAAGTCTTAGCAGCGATTGGGATGGTTTTCACCTGAAATAAGCTGAGTCCAAGGACATGGCCTGTGATTACCAAATCAACCTCTGCTTCCTCTGGCTGTTCCTCAACACATCTCAGCTGCTCATGCAGCAACATGTAGCTTCCTCTTCTCTCACCTCTTCCCTGACCTGTCCCTCCCAAAATTCAGGCAGCATGGCAAGAGGAAGGAATTTCTTTCCAAGCTGTTCCTGAGAAAAAGTCTGTGTTTGCAGACAATTGGGGAATAGTTCACAAACCTCCTGGTACCCAAAAATTTACATTTTACAATGTTTCTAGCCAAGTTTGATGCAAGATGGTTTTAGCACTATAGACAAATGAGCTGCTTTCCACAGGGCATCATTAAAAAGAAAGCACAGGGGCCTTTGGGCGGCTGAGTGGCAGAACCTTGGAAGGCCACCTGGCCAGGCTCCAGGTCCATTAAAAAGTTGGGTAGTTTTGGCTCATTAGCCAGAAGCAAGATGCAGAGCAGGGATTGGGTCCAGAGGCCTGGGAAGACTCTTTCTGATGCCCCTACCCTTGTCCCGTGTAGAGATTTGTGAGGTCAATTAATAATGCCATCAAATTCACCAAAGTCCTCATCTGGAGGAGTCAATTAATTTCAACAAGCAATTAGGTCTCCTAAAGGCTGAAACCTCTGCAGCTGGAGCCAAGAGTCAAGGAGAGAGTGTTAATGGTGAGTCTCATGAGCTGGGGTGTCCTCCTTGTAAACTGGACTCTGGAGGGGAGGCTGAAGGGGCTGAGGTTTTGGAGCCTTTCCATTCCTCATCACTTGCCTGATTTTCTGATCTTTGAGGCATTTTCTTGCAAGGAGGTGGCTGACCTTCTCAGTCCTGGCAGAGACTGCAGCTTCACTCAAGCACACTTTGAATTCTGCTTATTTTGTCACATAGCTTAGATATTAAACACCCACATGACCCAATTCACAGCCAAGACATCAGTCTTCCCTGCACCCCAGGGGGCCCTGCCTACTACTTGAACACATTCAAGTCACAAGAAAGGCTGGCTGGACCTTCTCTGCCTTTGATCCTAACCCCAATTTTGTGGTGCATTACTTTTCACCCATTTCTCCATTCTACTATCTAGACTTCAAAGGGATTAGATTATTTTTTGGTGGGTAGACTTTTATTGAAGCATAGCACATATATGGAAAGTGCCCAAATTGTTAAGTGTATAATTTGATGAATTTTCAGGAACTGAAAACACCCCTGCTTCAGAAGCAGATACCGCCAGAAGCCCAGAATCGCCCGATGCTCCTTCTATCTACAGCCCTAGGCTCTGACCACAATCTCTACCACCAAACTCCAGACAGTATTTTTGCCTGTGTATTACCTTCATATAAATGGAATCATAAAGCATTTGTCCTTTTGTGTGTGGCTTTTGTTCATTTTACATTATGTTTGGAATAGAGTAACGGTTCCAAAAGTTAATAAATGACAATATATGACAAAGACTAAATAAATTGTCACAGATACTAAATGACAGAGCAGGGTTTAAACCAAGAGTGTCTGGTTCTGAACTCTAAACCTCTGTGGTATACTCCCTTCTCAGGACAGAAATTCCATGGTTTGCATAGATTTAAAATAGCACAAATGAGCAGAGCACTTCATAGTTTGCTAAGCGATCTTCATGTATATATTGTTCCAACCGAAGGATGTAGATGCTATGGATGTATTTCCATTTTATAGATCATGCAAACTGAGTTTCACTGGAGTTTAATGATCTTCACAGTTATGGAAGGATGGGCAGTAATAAAATGGCTAGAGGAAACAATGAGGTTTTGAAAAGTGTCTTCTACATGTCAGATACTTCAAAATACATAGTTTAATCCTCACAGCAGCCCTGCATGTCTCCAAACACTTCATCAAGTCGAGTGAATGGGAAATGGTGTCTCTGCCACTTGGGGCCAAGCATAGACTGTTGGTTAATGTCTGTTTTGGTAGCTGAAGCTGAGTAGCCAGTCTACTTCCAGCTGGCATGGGTGGCTCTGGTGCTCTCCAAGGTGCTGATGCATGACTGGGCCATTCCTCTCTGTCCTCCTGACCATTGGCTGCATCTTAGTGCTTTCCTTTCACCATTAAAAACAGAATTTCAAGCAAATTTAAAAAAAATAAAGAAAAGCTGGGGTTCTGCATTTAGTTAATCATTAGATTAACGTTCCATCTGAGAAACCTGGAGGAGCTGAATAACAACCCAATAAAACCCTATCTGTTTGAAGGTACTGAGAGCTCAGCACTGCAAGGACTAGATCCAAGAGACAGGGATGCCCAGAAAGGTAATCCTGGGATCAGGGGCCGTTTTTCCCCCAGAGGTTTTTGCTAATTCTGGTGGAGGCAGCTGAAAAGCCAAGCAGAACCTCTGTAAGACTCAATGGTCTGTGGATGGGTTGGGGATGGACAAGATTGGAGTTGAAGGTCTGCCAAGGAGGAGATCCCTGTTACTTACTGAGACCTTCAGCTGAGAACCCAATGGGATGGGTAGTTAGATAATGACTAAACTACAAGTAACCTAGCCGTCTTGATGACAGAGGCCAACTTTGAATCATCTAACCTCTGAAAGGATCCTGGTGATTTGGAATTATTAGTGCCCCTCCCCAGGTACTTACCAGAGGAAAATTTAAATCTTCTCTGGAACACAATAACTTAATTTAAACCTCAAATAATCTCTATAATTTAAAAAGTATAAAATGTGAAGAGCTCGATAAAATGATTAAACATAGGAGAAGATACACATAACAGAATCTAAGAAACTAAGGGAAACAGTAGGCAGTAGAATAAACTCACAAGGTTCTAACAATGGAGTTATTGGACAAAATTTATTATACATATGCATATGTTTAAGTAACTGAAAGTCAAGATGGAGAAATTTGGCCCAGAGGACTGAAAACAAAAACAAAAAAAGGCCCCCCATAAATTCTTGAATTGAAAAGAATAAAAACAACTGAAATTAAGAAGTAAATGGATCAGTTTGACAGAAGACAAGACACAGTTGAACATAGACATACTGAATGAATGATCTATTAAAAGAAAATATCTTGATAGAAGCATAGACAAGCAAAATGAAAGAAAATATAGAAAAAATTGTAAAGGAGATATATCTACCTCATATCTGGCAACTTCAGAATTCACATTCTTTTCATGTACGTATGAAATAGATGCCAAGACTGACAAGATGCTGCATGATAAAGCCATCAACAATTTGATAGAAGTGAAATCACCCTATGTTATTTGACCATGGTGAAATTAAGCAAAAATTCAATAATTAAAAGATAACTATAAAAATCCCATATTTTTGGAAGGTAAGCATTACAAAATTAAATACGTCATAGGCCAAAGAATAAATCAAACTGGAGATTAGCTTGGATAAATCATGTAAATATAATATTGAGTAACAGAAGTCAAAGACAAAAATACACACTTTTAGACTTTTGCCTAAAAGAATAAAAGAGAAATTTTAAAATAGTTTAAAATTATAAATCTTATCATACAAAAAGCAAATTTTAAAAACGAGTACATTGTTAACACTGAGCATCTTTAGGTTCACAGTAACTCCCAATAGTGCAGTTACTGAGAGATGCATGAAACACCATAAATTCCTCTCAGCATGATAGGAAGTGCAGAAGTACATGAGGTAAGATTGGGGCACAAAGAAGGAAGTGGTTATGGTGCCAGGAACATCAGGCAAGACTCCACGAGGAGGTACACTTCTGTTGAGGGCTGAAGGATAAGTCCAAAGGTAAATAGGAGTAGCCTGGCAGGAAAAGCACAGGAGCAAACCACATGGAGATGTAGAGCAGCAGGGCTTGTTCATGAGTATTGGAGATGGGGCAAAGGGAACATGTGAAGCTAGTGTATCCTTCTGACTCAATGCCCAGCACTTCAGAGCTCCATGGAGCTGATAACAGCACTTGTCCCCAGGGTGAACCTCTCTGTCTCTACCTCCCAAGCTCATTTGCTCTCTGTCCTACATCTTCACTAAAGATCCTGGTCTTGTTCTCCATAACTTGATTCTTTGGAATGTTTTTGGTTTCCAAAATTTGCCTTCACACCAGGACTCAAAACTATGTTCCCCAGATGTTTCAATGCAGGAAGTTCTAGAGAGATACCCGAAGGCTGAATACTGGTACAAAAAGATCTACTTAGCTTCCAGCTCCCCAACTGTCTTCCTTACCAACCCCAGGGCATAGAAAATGGGCAAGGATAGGAATTCTGCCAAAACCAGAGGGAACTTGTAGAGGATCTTTCCCCAGTTGAGCCTCAGATAAGATCACAGCCCTGGCTGACACCTGATAGTATCCTTGTGAGACCCTGAGCAAAGGATCCCACTAAGCCTGCACTCCTGACCATGGAGACCATGACGTAATGAATGTGGGCAGTTTTAGTTATTTCTGGGTGTTTTTTTTTGTATCTATCTATACATATATACACAGATATATATATATGTATATATATATATATATTTAATAGAGATGTTATAGGATTTTGGAAAATGATGTAGAAAATATAAAGTTTTCACATACACGCCTCACACACAATTGTTCCTATTATTAACACTTTACATTAGTATGGTGCCTTTGTTCCAACTGATGAAAGAAAATTATTATAATTGTACATTAAGCTTTGGTCCACAATTTACAAAAGGGTTCACAGATTGTGTTTCATAGTCCGGTGGTTGTTCTTAAGAATGTTTCATACTAGTAACTTACATATTAGCTTAAATGTTCCCCTTTAACCACATTCAAAAATATAATTCATTGGTTTCAACTGCATTCACAATGTTGTGCTACCACCACCATCACTCATTACTTAAACTTTTCTATCACCCTGAACAAAATCACTGTCCCCCTTAAGTAATAACTGCACATTTCCCCTCCCCTCTGCCTCTGGTAACCTCTAATCTACTTTCTGAGTCTATCACTTTGCTCATTCGAGACTGGCAGAAACACCAGTCACCAACACCTCCCTGTTACCTGATTGTCTTGGACACATTTTTTGCTAACTTTTCATTTCATTAAAACAATTGAATTCGCTAAAATGAAGAGTAAAATGATAGGGATATTTGACAGAAATGTGGAGATTTGCATTAAAAGTGAGACTTAACTTCTTAATCCTCAAAAATTCTAAAGGAACGCTTTCTATACCAATGCCCTATTTCCTATATTCTTGCTCTGAATGCTGGTTCCTGTGCTCACGAGGCTTATGTGCTCATGGGCCTCCTGTGCCAGGACCACGGGGGACTGACAGAAGCCTCCATGATCTGCAGATAGCTCCACTGTGGCACTGCCCTGGGGGCCCCTACCTAAGTGCTGAGACCCCAGAAGATGTAGTGGCTCTGGATGTAGACACCCAGCTGCCAGGGCATGGAGGCCTCATTGTGGGAATGCTCCCTGGGGGTCTGGGGGCTGCTGAGCGTCTGTTCATGCACGTGTGTGGTAGTGATGACCTGCTCAAGTAGGTTGCTCAGGGACCCTGCATCCCCTTCTCTGCCAAGACCCTTTTCCATGATGGAAGCTGTGCTGAAGCAGCCCCCCAGGCAGAAGGAAGGGCTCGGGCCCAGTGGTCAGGGCAGGATTCAGTAGGGATGCACATCTTGCCCAAGACCCTGTGAGTGCCTGTCCTTTCTGGGTCTTGACATTTCCATCTATCTGCAGGAGGAGCAGAAGAGCTTTTCTGCCTTCACTGCTGGATCATGCACCTTACCCATCCACCAGCTTCTCAGCCTGGATCCCCATCTCATTTACTTAAAATCAGTGTCCAGATTTCTCAGCTCAGTCCCTAAACTTGTGTTTTTGCTTGTCGCATCCCACACCCCTTCCCCAGACTTCAAGGCACTCCCAGGGGGTTGCTTGCACACCCCATCTGTTAAAACCAGAGTATCATCATGTAAGACTTGTCCATCTGACTCAGGCATGGCAGGTGATCCTGACTTGGGTCACAATCTCAGCAGGTGGGACTCTGAAGCTCCAGGTGCTGAGTGGTAGGTCACAGCCCCTGAGCTGGCGCTGACACAGGTGCCACAGGTAGGGCACAGAGTCCTGGTTTACCCTGTGCCTACAGGTGGGACCATCTGCGGAATCTGGCTGGGAGGTGTAGGCAGCCCCTGTGCTGGGACCCTTGAGCTGGTAATTCTGGATAACTCTGTCTTGAGGTGTGAATTGTGCAATGAGTTGGTGAATGTTTTCGCAAAACAGTCCGGGTATGGCCTGGCTGCGCAGTGGTCCAGAGCCCTCCTCAGAGGAAGCCTGGTGGGCAAGGTGCAGAAGGCCGTGGCATGCTGGCAACAGATTCCAGTATCCCCACCTGCATGTTCAGCATGAACTTGTTGGGACATTGTAACCTCCTGTTGCACACCGAGGTGGTGTGTTCAGGTGGGGATGCCACAGCCTGGCATGTTTCCAAGGAATTGATTTTCTTATTTGAGATTGGAGGTAATGTCACCCATGCCACTGCTGTGGATGTGAATGGGACCCTCTCTCCCCAGTAAACGGTGGTTGAGGTGATTTCTATGTATCCCCAATGCCCGTGATTGAGGAAAGCCCATGGAGCTGTCCCTTATGCTGCAGTGCCTATAAACCACCCATTCTGCCCCAGAGGCTCCTATCTAGCCCTCTCCCTCACCATGGTAGTCCCTCTTTCTGCAGAGATGGAGCTGGTGACTCCAAGGAAGAGGAACATATGGTTAAAGGAAGGCCCAGTCTCCTAGGGGTGCAAGACTGATGCTGGAACAGTCTGTATCTACCCTAGAGGGTGTGGTCAAGGTAACCCATGTCTCCGGGGGGTGAAGGGGACTCAAGGGGGTAGCTGGATGCCTCTGATGAGTGTTTGCTATTGGGTCTAAGGCACCAGGTGGATTAGAGCCAGGATCCAAAGGAGATGTTAAGGGATAAGAGGGTCCTCCAAGCTCTGAAGGCCCCCAGGTGCCTGGTTCTGGGATCCCTTGGCTAGGCCAGGCCGGGTGGTACCTGGTCGTTCTGTAGCATGCATCCTTGTGTGACTTGAGGACAAGGATGTGATCAAGCTGTTTCACCCAGAAACCTGCACAAATCCAGCCCTGGTGCCAGAAAAGTCCTGAGATCATCTCCTAAGGGGTCACTCAGTGCAGCCTTCTGTCCCAGACCACACGGGGTGGGAGCATCCCTGCACTGGTCACCTGGAGGGGAGGCGTGGCCTGACCTGGGACACTGTCTGTGACTCCAAACTGGATGGAGCCATGGCCTGCGTCATTTTCCAGGAGCTGCAGTGCAGCTCGGCTGTCTCCATGCTTGGGCATGCTCACTTTGGCTGAGTCTCTGGGCCTGTGTGGACTGAGATCTTCTAGTTTGTGGGTGAGTCCTGCTGTTTAGTTGTCTGCTGAGACCTGGACTCCAAGGAGCTGTGGGGTCACAGCTGGGACACCAGGCTCAGATGCTCAAGAGACAATGCCCTGGAAACAGGCTCTCCAGGGTGGATCTGGGCTGTGCAGAGTGGGGTCTTCAGGCACAAGGTACCAAAGCCTGGCTCCGCTCTATTAAGATGGTAGACATTCAGGCAGGGGAAGCACAGGGTCTCATGTCCTCTGCTTTCATTGTCTATCCTTGAACCAGGGGTGGATGCTCCTTTGGCCATATATGGCCTGGTGCGCAGAGGGGACACCTACATCTCCTCCTTCTTCCCACTTTTTGGCCTTGCCAGTGCCTGGTCCCCCAGAGCTGAGGGCACAAGGCCCATCCCCTCCTATACTGGCCTGTGCTTTGGGGTTGGTCAGCATCTGGCTCAGGCAGGTATGTGAAGAGAATCCTGGGGCTTGTCGAGTGATGAGAAACAGACCCTCAGTGCCCCCCCCCAGGTTAGGACCTCTGGGATCCAAGGACCCACAGTCACGATGTGCAGAGATTATCCCACAACCCAGGACCTGGACTCTGCTTTTTCATGCCCTAAGCCCCACCTCACCCCCATCAGGGTTTGGGCTGTACACCTGGGCTTCCATTAAGGACCTGTGCTGGGTCTGCAGGCCAGGAGTGATGCTGAGTCTCCAGAGTTCCAGCTGGTCAATGGCAGCAGTGGCTGTGCAGGGCACATGGAGCTCCAGGTGCAAGGGGCTTGGGCACCCCTCTGTGCCATCGACTGGGACCTAGCAAATGCCGTCAACCTCTGCCACCAACTCAGTTGTGTCAACACAGTGTCCACACTCAGGGGAGGCCATTTGAGGGGAAGTGAAGGTCCCAGGTGGCCCCAAATGTTTCACTGCTTGGGAAAGAAAAGCCTCTACAAAAAGCCTCATTTTGTAGAGCTACCCAGCAAGCTACCTGGGAGTCCCTTCCTGTGTCCTGGGAAACATGGCCACTGCTGTCAGCTCAGGTGTTGTATGGCAAGGGCTGTGGGAATGGGAGGGCTTTGGGTGGACCTTGGATGCTCCGGGAAGGCAATGGAGAACCTAGAGGAGGTCATTCAGGGGTGGACAGAGGGTGGGTCCTATGTTAATGAAAGACAATTTAAAGCAGAGTGTAGCTCAAACTTGAGAATGAGAGGCAGGTGGCGGCTGGAAGAGGTGGAGGGGTACAGAATAAGGAGGAAGAAAGGACAGGAAGATAGGATGGAAATGGAGAAGTTGCAGAGGGGAAGAGGGCCCGTGAGCAGAGGAGTGGACAATGCCATGTGTGGGAGCTGGCATGGTTCCTGGGGTTCCCTCCTCACCCCGGACCCTTGCCCTGCATCATCCATTGCCCTTCCTAGGTCTCCCAGAGGCCTTATGGCTGAGGGATGGCTGATGGGCTAGTGGAGATCTCCTTGATCAGGTTGCAGGGCTGCCTTCTGGAGGCCTTGAACCTGCTGGGTTTGGAAGTTGCTCACTGGCAGTTCCAATTTGGAAAGGGGTAGCGGGCCTATGACGCCCTTGTCTCCACTCGTGGGGCTGTCCAGGTGGGGCTGAGCCACGAATGCTGTCGGAGTGCTGAGACGTGCCTGGCCAAGTGCATGTATCTGCATTCCTGGTGCTGGTGGGGGCGTCACAGTATGTGGGCGTCCTCTGCTCAGGTGAGTATGGCACTTCCCCCCCTTTGACCACCTAACCTCCCCTGCCATGGCCCAGTGGTGGCCCTGACTTGCTCTGTCCCCAGGGAGCTTGCAGGTGAGGCTGGTGGCAGGGCCTGGGCGCTGCACAGGGAATGTGGAGGTGCAACTCAATAGTGTGTAGGGCACAATGTGTGAGGAAGGCTGGGTCCTGAGGAATTGGGACCTGAGGGATGCCCACATGATCTCTAGACAGCTAGGCTGTGGCCCTTGGGGCTCCAGGCTATGTCCACTTTGGGGTGGGGCTGGGCACATCTGCTGGACAAGCTGAGTTGTGGGGTGCATGAGTCAGTGCTGTGACAGTGCTGGTTGGGGGGCCAGGACCAACAAGACTGAAGGCACAAGGAGGACATCGGGCATCTGCTTGAGGTAGTGCAGCCTCTGGGAGTGGCTTTGCAGGGATCTTTGAAGTTCACACTCAGTCTCCTCCTTTGGGACCCGGCGTGCTAGGCTAAGGTCTCTTTAACTATAACACACATTTTGGGAAAGATTTAAACATATAAATCTTTATATGATTAAATCTTATAAAGATAAGTATATAGTGTGAATTACTTACTGGATCCCTAATCAGAAATGCCTGTAGGTAGATGCCAGAAGAAAGAAGACAGTTTTCCTGCTGGGAGTGAAGAACTGATTGGGAGGATGTGGGAGTGACCCAGGGGGCACTGCTTCACTGGGTCCCTCAGCAGGGCTGGACAGGGCTGTCCTGTTCAGTTCCAATCGATGCACTTTCCTTCTGCTTTAAGCTGTTATGAAAGGTCACTGCTGAGGGTTCAGTATGCCAGGGAGTGCCTTTGCCCAAGGGAAACCTTTGGGCCAATCCCATGAGATAGCCACATTTCAGTTTTCTGAAAAAGCCAAGTTTTCAATAAACCTGGGAATATTATTGTTATATGGGCTCCTGAATAATCAGATCTGGTTTAAATTACCAATGATTTCACAGGTTATATGGCCACTCCACATCCATTTGTTTTTTTTAATGACTTCATCTTGCAAATGCTCATTGATGGCTGTAGGGCTTTGCGGGGACTGGAGGGGCCCTAGGGAGCAGCCCCATGGAGGGACCAAAGGAGGGGCCAGGGGAGGAGATCCAGGGAGGACCCCTAGGGTAGACCCCCTTGCTGTCATCTCCAACCTCAGCATGTCCTCGTGTACTCCATGATCAGCACTTCTGATTCCCTCCTGTGGACTCTGAGTGTCTGTAGAGAAATAACTTGGTGAGTCACATCTCACCTTCAGGTAGGGGCAGATTCCACACTCTTCCATCTGTCCTGGAGATTCCCCAGGGTATGACACCTAGTGTCCCAGAGGAGACTCTGCGTCCCAGGGGGTGTGACCGCAAGCCCAGAGGAGACCCCACCCCAGAGAAGAACACTCCATAGAGGAGTTTCTCTGCCTCCATGGAGATGCCAAGCTGCAGAGGAGACTCCATGCCCTGGTGATAATCCACCCCAGAGGAGACCCTGCAGCCCCAGAGATTCCCTGCATCCTAGGGGAGACTCCAAACCCCAGGAGAGACCTTATACCCTGGGGGAAACCCCACCATGCAGAGGAGACAAGGCTCCACCCTGCCTCCTATACTGACTTGGTGGGGTCTTCAGAAAGTTTCCTACAATTCAACAATATTGTTTCTTTCCTGTGATAGGTTGAGGCCTTTAGGGAGCCCAGAAAGATCAAGTCCTTAGAGCTTATCCATTCCTGTACATGTGAACTTATTGTTAGGTGGGACATTTTCATTAGGTTACTTCATTTGGGGCATGGCCCAGTGTGGGTCTTAATCCTCTCACTGGAGTCCTTTATAAATGGGATGAATACAGAGATAGAAGCAGAGTGATAAAGCCATGAAAGCCAGAAGCAGGAAGCAATAAATCCCAGAAAAAAAGGGAGAGACTGGCAGATGCCACCATGTGCCTTGCCATGTGCCTTGCCATGTGACGGAGGAGTTCAGGATCACTGGCAGCTGGTCTTTGGGGAGAAAGCATCACCTGATGATGCCTTGATTTGGACATTTGCATGACCTCAGAACCATAATCTTATAAATTAATAAATACCCATTGTAAAAGCCAACCCATTTCTGATCTATTGCATTTTTGCAGCCTAGCAAACTATAACAGCTTTTGGTTACCAGGAAATTGGGGTATTGAAAATACCAAAAATATGGAAACAACTTACTGATTGGTTATGCAGGAAAAACTGTAAGATGTTTGGCAGAAAAGACCTAGATGGCTTTGAAGAGCTGTTGGTGGAAATATGGAAGCTAAAGGTACTTCAGATGAGTCCTTAGAAATGATGAATGTGTCATTGCAAACTGAAAGAAAGGTGACTCTTGTTTTAGAGTGGCAAAGAATTTGGCAAAATTGACTCCTGTTGTCAAATGGAAGGCAGAATTTGAAAGTGGTGAGCTTGGATATTTAGCTGAGGAGATTTCCAAACCATATGTGGAAAGTGTGGCCTGACTTTTCCTTTCAGCTTTATAGTAAAATGCAAGATGAAAGGGATAAACTGAGAACTGAACTCCTGGGCACATGGAAACCAGAAATTGATGGTTTGGAAAGTTCTGAGCTTTTGGAAAGCAAGTCCCCAGAGAAGAGTGCCCTACGTGAGGATTTAACTGAACATGGAGCCAGTCAGTCATTTCAGTGTAAGTCAGGATTGGAAAAGCAGTTATCTAGAAGGGATTTGTGGAAAGTCTTATTGCCTCAAGGTTGGGATCCCTATGTGCTGCATACAAAACTGAGAAGTTTTTCTTTTTTCGAGATCTGTATGAATGGAACCATTTCCATGGGATAGAAAAGGGACAGATGGAGGGAAACATGACGTCAAGGGCAGAACCATGAAACCTGAAGCCCGGACTGAAGATTTCTTTTCAGTCCAGGAGAGTGAGCCCACCCATGTGTGGAAAGTGTGAGAGTGCTCCAGCTCTTGACGATGGTGGGCTTTCTTCCCCATTGTTCAGGAAAAGTGCTGCCTCCCCAGGCTCCACAGAAGTGGAGCACATTCCCTGGGGATTGGGCAGAGTCTGGCTGCAACCCCACTGTTCTAAGGGGGTTGACTCTGTGCCCTGGAGATTGCAGAGAGTCTGGCCTCCATCTGAGTTTTCTCAGAAGTTGGAGCTTATTTTCCAGAGATTGGGGAGAGTCTGGCCATCACCCCAGTGTTCACTGAGTGTGGAGCCTAGATTTCAGCTGCCATCCAGAGGCTTGATGAGGGTGGAGCTTGAGAGCAAAGTTGTCACCCCAATGCTTGGAGATGTTTGGGGAGAGCAGGGCCTCTATACCTGACTATCAGACCTTGAATTCTCGTGGATTGCAGGGTTGTTGAACTGTTTGGGACCTGTGGCCCCTGTTTTCATTCCAATTTCTCCCTATGGCAATGGGAACGTTTATCCTATGACTTCCCTTCCTTTGTATATTGAAGCAGATAAATTACTCTCAGTCTCACAAGTCCACAGGCTGAGAGGAATTGTGCCCCAGAATAGACCACACCCATAACCAATTTTGATGAGACTTTGTGCTTAATGTTGTTACTGAAAGGATTTACAGTTTTTTGAAATGTTGTGATGGAATGAATGTATTTACATATGGAAAGAATGTGTGCTTTTCGGGTCCAGAAGGTGGATTGTAATGGTTTGAGGCTTTTATGAAACCAGAAAAACCATGCCCTTATAGCTAATCATTCCTTGAGTGCGAACCTATTTTAGGTGGGACCTGTTGATTAGGTTACTTCAGTTGGGACAAGGCCCAAGGTGAGTCTTAATCCTCTTACTGGAGTCCTTTATAAATGGGATGAATTCAGATTCAGAAGCAGAGAAACAAAACCAGAAAAGCTAGAGGCCAAAAAAACAAAAGCTGGAAGAGAAGGAATAGACAAGCAAACACCGCCATGTGCCTTGCGATGTGACAAAGGAGACCAGAATCGTTGGCAGAGTCTTTAGGGAGAAAGCATCACTTGATGATGCCTTTTTATTGGTCATTGTACAACCTCAGACCATAAGCTTGTAAGTTAATAAATCACTCTTGTAAAAGCCAACCCATTTCTGGTATATTGCATTTTGGCATCCTAGCAAACTAAAACATATTCTCACTACATCCATGGAGATTTTACACAAACCCAGCAGGTGGTTCAGTGGGGAGAAGGACAACATATACTGAGTGTCCATGCCACATTGGGTACATGGCTAAGTGCTTCAGACTCTCAGCCTCATTTCCCACTCAGTCATTCTGAGTGATGCCTGCAGCCCCATTGAAGACAAGTAATCTGAGAGAGAGAGTTTAAATACCATAGTAACTGAGACACCCTGCAAAGTGCCAGGTTGGAGCACAGATCCCAAATCACCAGATCCTGGAGCCTAGAACACAGATCCATGAGCTTGGAGCCTGGAGCCATGATCCCAGA
>JAQZBX010036110.1:0-24303 GCA_029593785.1 Cabassous unicinctus
GGGGGGAGACATATAAATAAAAAATAAATCTTTAAAAGTAAATAAATACATAAAAATAAAACATTAAAAAAAAGATATTTAAAAAGTGCTATCTTCCACAGATGATTGAGGTGAAAGTTATTTTTATACTCTAGACATATTTATAAGTTGGTATATCAGTTAAGAGAAATTTGCACCAAGACAGCTAAAAGTACATTTCTTTGTCACCATCTAGGAAGCTCTATAGAATAAGAATTTGAGAACAAATACATGTGCAAAGAGTTCCTAAAATCACTATTTATAAAAATAAAAACAGGAAAACGTTCTAATATTGTTCTACATCAAACCACTTGAAGCAATGTACAATTGAATATTATTTGACATTTAACTAAAACCATACCTTGTTTTATTGCATTTTGCTTTATTGTTCTTCACACTTATAGCATTTTTTTTTTTTTTTACAAATTGAAGGTTTGTGGCAGTCTTGCATCAGCAAGTCTATCAATGCTATTCTTCCAAAAACATGTGCTCACTTCTCGTCTCTGTGTCACATTTTGGTAATTTTTGCAATATTTCTAACTTTTCTGTTATCAAAATATCTGTTATGGTGATATGTGATCTTGACATTACTCTTGTAATGGTTTTTGGGTGCCACAAACTGCACCCATAAAAGACAGCGACCTTAAATTGATAAATGTTGTGTTTGTTCTGACTGCTCCATGCACTAGCTGTTCCTCTTCTCTTGCTCTCCTCAAGCCTCCCTAGTCCCTGAGACAGGAAGATATTGAAATTAGGCCAATAATAATCCTACAATGGCCTCTAAGTGCTCAAGTGAAAAGGATAGTTTTTAAATCAAAAGCTTGAAATAATTAAGTTTAGTGAGGAAGGCATGTCAAAAGTCTAGATAGGCTGAAAGCTAGGCCTTTAGAGCTGAACAGTTAGTCAAGTTGTGAATGCAAAGGAAAAGTTCTGAAGGAAATTCAAAGATCTACTCCAGTGAACACATGAATAGTAAGAAAGCAGAACAGCTCCATTGCTCATATGGAGAGAGTTTTAGTGGTTTCGATAGAAGAGCAAACCAGCCTCAATATCCCCTTAAGCCAAAGCCTAATCCAGAGGAAGGCTTTAACTCTCTTCAGTTCTATGAAGGCTGAAGGAGGCGAGGAAGCTGCAGAAGAAAAATCTGAAGCTAGCAAAGGTTGGTTCATGAGGTTTATTGAAAGAAGCTGTGTGTGTAAATGAAGAAAGTGCATAATTCATAATGGCACATAAATGAACCTTAAACAGCTACACATAGTAAAATTTGTCAGACCCCATAGTATTAAAATAAACACTTGCACATGAATTGGATGCTTATATTGCGTAACCATTTCATGTCTTCTTGATTTCACGTGGTCAGCTCTCATGGCATACAATAAATATCAATAAACTGTAAAAAAAAAAAAAAAAAAAGTGCAAGAGGAAGCAGCAAGTGCTGATGTAGTAGTTGCAGAAAGTTATCCAGAAGATCTAGCCAAGAAGATTGATGAAGATGGCTAAACTAAGCAACACCTTTTCAATATTGACAAAACAGCCTTCTATCAGAATAAGATTCCATCTGGGACTTTCATAGCTAGAGAGAGAAAGTCAATGCCTGGCTTTGAAGTTTCAAAGGACAGGGTGACTCTGTTATGGCTAATGGAGCTGGTGACTTGAAGTTGAAGCCAATGCTCATTTACTATTCTGAAAATCCTGGGGCTCTCAAGATTTATGATAAGTCTACTCTGCCTGTGCTCTACAAATGGAACAACAAAGCCTGGGTGACAGCACATCTGTTTATAACATGAATATTTTAAACCCACTATAGGGACCTACTGCTGAGAAAAAAAAGATTCCTTTTAAAACATTACTGCTATTGACAACGCACCTCGTCATCCATGAGCTCTGATGGAGATGTCCAATGAAATTCATGTTGTTTTCATGCTAGCTAACAAAACATCCATTCTGTAGCCCATGTTCAAGAAGTCATTTTGACTTTCAAGTCTTATTTAAGAAACACATTTCTTAAGGTCAAAATATCAATATTAACAGGAAGAAGTTATTTTAAAGACTTCTGTGGAGGAAATAACTGCAGATCTGATGGAAATAGCAAGAGAATTAGAATTAGAACTGGAGTTTGAAGAGGTGACTGAATTGCTGCAATCCAATGTTAAACTTGAATGAATGAGGATTTGCTTCTAATGCATGAACAAAGAAAACGATTCCTTGAGATGGAATCTACTTCTGGTAAATATGCCATGAACATCGTTGAAATAACAGTGAACAATTTTAGAATATGACATCAACTTAGTTGATAAAGCAGTGGCAGGGTTTGATAGGATTGACTCCAATTTTGAAAGAAGTTCTACTGTGGATGAAATACTGTCAAACAGCTTCAATTCCTACAGAAAAACCTTTCATGAAAGGAATAGTCACTAGATGCAGCCAACTTCATCATTTTCTTATTTTTAAATGTTGCCACAGCCACCCCAACCTTCAGCAAACACCACCCTGATCGACTGATCAGTGGCCGTCAACATTGAGGCAAGATCCTCCTCCAGCAAAAAGATCATGACTCACTGACGGTGCAGATGATGATTAACATTTTTTAAGCAATGAAGTATTTTTTTTAGTTAAGCTATGTACATAGTTTTTTTAGACATAATGCTATTGTACATTTAATAGACTGTAGTCTAGTGTAAACGTAATGCACTGGGAAACCAAACAATTCATGTGTCTTGCTTTATTGTCATATTCACTGCATTGTGCTGGTCTGGAAAATAATCCTCAATCTCTCTGTAATTATATTTGTAAAAAAATGTCTAAGGATATGAAAAATGAGCATAATGATAATAACTATAAGGGAAAAGAAGACCAATTTCCAATAAATTTTAAATCCAAACTAAAAAGGAATATATATGCCTAGAATAATACTTGGGAAATACATGCAAAAGCTGATAATTGTTACTTAGTGCAGTAAGATTTGTGGCATTTTCATTTTCTTTTTGTACTTCTTCATCTTTTGAAAAACAATGTCTTGAATTAAGCATGTTTTATTATAGGACTAGAAAAGAAAATAATTAAAACAACAGCAAAATTGTATAGAAGAGGTTAATTCAGTGTCAGAGCCCCGGTGAATGGAGTGGGGAGTTCATGAGGGTGAGGGACTTTGGAATAGATTAAGTTCCACAAATGCTTGTATATCTAGATGTAGAAATTGCTGCCAGAATCACTTCTGGAGAAGTGAACCATGAGGAGTAGGTGAGCTGAAGTGTTTATCTCTTTTCTTCAAAATTTGCTGATTCCCTGAATGTAATGGATTTCAGAATGAAGGAGAGGATTTGGGGGAGAATGAAGAAGATTTTCTTCTGAAGATAACTATTCTGTTTACTACAAGGTGATGGGAAAGTCACTAGATATATTCAATTTCTTACTCCTGGTACCTGTGAATTTGACATTATTAGGAAGTAGGGTCTTTGCAAATGTAATCAAGTTAAGACAAGGGTATATGGGTATAGGGCGGGTGCTAAATCCAATGACTAATGCCCTTATAAAAGAAAGTAGAGGGAGAATTGGACACAGGCACTTACAAGACACACCCAGGGAAGAAGGCCAGGTGAAGACAAAGGCAGAGTGATGCAGCTGCAAGCCAAGGAACTCCTGGGACCAACAGAAGCTACAAGAGGCAAGGAGCCATTTTCCCCAGAGCCTTTAAAGGTGGGAGAGCCCAACTCACACCTTGATTTTGGACTTCTAACCTTTAAGATGATGAGAGAATAGATTTCTGTTGTTTTAAGCCATGTAGTTTATAGCGTTCTTACAAAAGCTGAGGAAACTAATAAAAATATCATGGACGTTTATATTGTGTAGGCATAGGTATGTTGCATTCATTTTCTTCTTTCATCTTTAAAACTCCCTGAGTTAATTACAATTATTACCTTCATTTGATAAATGAGGAAACTGGGGCCTAAAGTGATTTGGTACTTTAAACAAACTGAACAGTTAACGAATGATTTAGAGTTCAACTGAAGATTTGAATAAGGGTTTAAAATTCTATGGTGGAGTGGGTGTAGCTCAGTGGTGGAGTGCCTGCTTCCCATGTACAAAGTCCTGGGTTCAATCCTTGGTACCTCCTAAAAAAATAAATAAATAAATTCTGTGAAGGCATGAGAACATATGTGTTAAAGCTGAAAGAGATGTTTTATTGTCAGAAAGGAGAAAAGAGCATTCTAGGACTAGAGAAAGAACATACAAAGGCATGGAAGATGAAAATGGTTGGCAACTTTTGCTGAGTAATTATTCTATGGATAGAAATGAGGAAAAGGGAATAAGCACTGAGGATGCTGAGAGTGGCGCTGGTTGTCTGGAGACACTAACAGTAAGGACAGGGTTAGTGATTCAGTTGGTAATGTTGGGGCAGATGGTAACCATAGTTAGGAATTGAAATGAGAATGGAATGGATTCCTTTTACTAACCAAACTAGTCAGAAGGAATTTCTTCTTAGTTTGTGCTGAATTGCATATCCTCATTCATCAGGATTTCTCAGATCTCCAGAAAAAAAATGTCATTTCTAATCAAAGGCAATGGGGAAGAATCAGTGGTATTAGGCTCACTGGTCGGAGTTTTCCAGAATGGCTTTTTAGTATGTTCTTGGCCAAAAACGAATACAATGAAGGAGGCCACCACTCTGACCTGGGTGCTGTAACTATATTCCCTGCTAACCCTCTACAGAACAATAACACTGCCAATCTGAGGTGGATGCTCTGCGCCTTCCAGCATCTTGATCAGTCTTGATGAAGTCTTTGTAGATCTATCTTCATTAAACAGGGAAAGAAAAGCCCAATGTTCTGCTCAGAGTGGTCATATCTTGGCTGGGTAGAAAAGCTTCATGTACAAGGTGGTGCACCAGAATGGTCCTGAAAATGAGACCAAATTTTACAGGACTGTCTCCCAGAAAGGCATTGCCTCCACCACGTGGAAAGCTAGTGGGCCCTTTCCCAGGAATGGACCATATCCCTGAACCATACCCAGCAGTGCACCAGTGGGACTCATGTAAGTGATATTTTTATCCTCATTCTCATTCTCTCATCTATTCATTGACTAAAGAGTGATTAAAAGGTATGTGTGTGTGTGTGTGTGTAGAAGTGCACCCCAGACTTTGTGCTTGATGTTAGAGAATTTTACATGGATAAAATATTTTGTTTGTATTCCAGAAAGTAAAATGCAGAGAACAACCTACAAGTAATTATAGTATACAGAAGGGAGTGTCAAAGGAGAAGTATTCAGATGTCCATGAACACAGAGGAGAAAGGCACGCATGCATACACCCTCAACACTCACTGCCTCACCCATCAAAGCCTCACTTAGTTAATAATGGCGTGCTTGTAGGTGAACACAGACCTTTCCATTTTCATACACACATGAACACACATACGTGCCCCTCCCATACAGATGCACATGCATTTATAAGCACAGAAACTTCTGTTTATCTCTCAGTGTATGCTGAGCTGCAGAGAAGAAGTTAGTGCCAGATGCCTTAGCCTATATTTTGAGAGGACACTTGTGTGTGGGAGGGGGAATGAAGGCAGAGCAGTGAGGAAATATGAACAGAATATCAGCACTTTAACCCCCCGCTTTGTCTCTGCTAAGGGATAAACTCCAGCTGCCATTTCAAGCAGTCCCATGATCCAAATCTCTCCTAACAGATGATGAGATGAAAACCACAGGTGTCCTATCTTGTCTTGGAAAACATTAACAGAGAGTCTCTGTCTGCTAGGCCTGAAATCACCAACAAATCCTACTCTCGCTTCTGAGCTTGGAATTTCCAAGACCAGGGAAGGAAAGAAAGGCACAAGGATGGCTTGTGTGGTGGCTGGCTTTGCAGATCACAGCCACCTACCCTAACTTCCCACCCCTTACACCCTACCCCTGCCAACATGAGAAGCTGGAGGCTCAGGTTATGGGTTCCAGTTCTTTTGTGTCTATCTTAAGTGAGTGTCCACTGCATCCCATTTGAGCACTGCTTTTATCTCAGGAGCTCACAAGCGAGGTAGGTGGAAGAAAAACTTAGGCAGAGAGGGAAGCTTGTTCATAGTGGCACAGCCACGGTCTTCTCCAGACAAACAGGCAAGCAAGCAAGCATGGTCATTCTTTATTTGCAGGGTTATTCATACACACTGTTATCACTCAAATGTTACACAGAGGGAACACAAAATACAATCCCCCGGAATCATTTATGCTGTGCCAAGGGAGTATGTGTGCTGAGACAAAGGGCTCTGTGAGCTAATAGCTGATCCAGCAGTTGGGCCGCTGCCCGGGTCTTAACCTTCTCAGTTTAGCCTTCACAGGCTGCTGACTGAGTCTTCACCCTTACAGTGGGCCGTCATGGAAGGGATCTAGAATTCTATACTTTCAGGAAGGCTTCCATATGCCAGACCCTCTATTTCTTACAGACAAGTATGTGTAAGAAAATGTGATCATCCTGTTACAATTTGTAGATTAAGAAAAAGAAACCAAAAATCTGAATAACTCCCTTGACTTCATTCTGAACCAGAAAGTAGAACAGAGCCAGCATGTTTAAAAACAAGCAAGTAAACAAAGACACAAAAAAACAGAACTCTTAGGTGGGAATTGACCTTCTCGAGGAAATCAGATAGAGCATTTCAGAGGCCATTAAATAAAGGGTTGTAGATTGTGTAACTCTGAGGGGAAATTCATATTTTAATTAATAATGTCCCTGGGGTTGAATAAAAACTGTGCTTCAGGGAGAGATTAAAAATTAATTCTTGTTCCAATTTATGCTTCTTGGATGTGCCAGTTCCGTTTTCTACCTCATGCTTCAAAGGTCCTTGGAGAGGGAATAGAGACAGAATACCCTCCTACCAGATCTCCCCATTTGAATTGGCTTCTGATTAGAGTAGAAAGGACTCAGTGGATATGATAAACCAGGTTTGTAACTGCAGTTCTACTACTGCCAGAAAGACAACAGTAGTATGTGTATGCAACAGGAAGGGGTAGACAAGCTATGTGGAATGTCTGCTAAGGGAAGATATTAGCATAGCTTTGACAAAGATAATAGATAGATCTAGTAGGTGGTAATATGGGTTCTGGAAAAATTGGGTTGGTGGATTGACTTAACAATGAAACTTCTTTTTGAAGCTACAATTATTGAATCCACATGGGAGAGGAATTAATTCATCCTTTAATATATCCAATAACTTTTCAATGAACTCCCCTGTGTATCCTCTGTCTCACTTCACCTTAATATTGATCTTTTTTATCCTGTGCTCGCTGATTGTGAGTTTTCTGAGGGCAGCCACCAAATCATTCTTATAATTGACATCCATCTTAGACAGTGGCCTGGAATAGAGCATCTCTTAAATACTTCTTAACTGAACATATAAGCAATGATGAATGCTGGGTTCTAAAAAGGTGTCTGTTGGATTAAAAAAATAAGAATAAACCATTTTATTGGTTCTTATAAAGTTCTTACTTTCACAGGGCAAATAAGTACATGACAAGTTTCCCAACTCACTGACAACAACAGTGCTTCAAGTGGCAGCTACTGAAGAAGCTTGTTCATCGCCTGAGTTGTCAGCCCTTTTCCCAAAAATTTCCTGTACTTAGGCCTAGTATTTCCCTAGAAGTAGCATGGGGTAAGCGGAATACTACACTCTATGCACCTGAGATCGAGGCCCAGCTCAGGATTTCCCTCAGGGTGTGAGTGAAGCATGATTGAGGAAGTCTCTATTCTTCCATGGACCAGCTCCTTTTTCACCATTTCCGCATGTATCATAAAATAGCAATCACTAGCCAGACCATCCCAAGAAACAGAGAAAGTATTTGTGCATACAAAAAGAATTGATCTGGCTCTCTCTGCCTAGAGGAGCCTGCATCAAATCTTGGTACATATTTCTGTCCTCTCCCATTTCTCAGCAAGCTCTGTTCTTTTCTCCCATTTCTCAATAAATTCTTTGTACGGGTCTAACTAACCTGGCGTGTTCTTAAATTCTTTTATGCGACCTAGCCAAGAACCTAAAGGAATCCAACATTTCCCTGGCTTCATTTGGCAAGTGATAGCCAGGAGGTCTAGAGGCAGGTAACCCTCCCCGACACCCAGCAAGGACTGGTGAGTCTAAACTTTTAATTATAGCCTGTCTGTACCCTCTTTTGTTTCTGCCATTTTAAAGGTAGTTACTAGACAGGCTGCCACAGGTCATAAACTTCGTCTGCACAGACTTCGGGCTCCCTCTTCGGAGGTGGTAGGCGCAAACCCCCATGCCATGTAGATCCAAGGAAGTTCTAGGTGGCTGGTGAAACCATCTTTGAGACCTGACTGGGCGTGTGGCCTAACTTGAGCAGGAGTCCACCAGGAGTTTACCAGGCCCTCTCAGTGAGTTCAGAATGGCTATCACCCATTGTACCATTTCTTGGACCACTAGTCAACTTCTTTTAATTAGAAGTGCCTTTGATCTTCCAATAACTGCTGTCCTCATTTTGGGTCTGTGAGATGCTTTAAAATGCCTTAGAAACTAAAAATGCATTTGTTAGGGAGGCATGAGCCCCACCCTCGGTAGTGCACTGAGGCTTTGCTCCTTCTCAGCCTGGAGAGGCCCTGAGATTGTTTGGGGGGTAGGGGATGATTTTAACAGCACTGGCTGATTGCATAATCCTAGAGCAGATTTTATGGTTACACATTAAGAAGGCAATTAATATCCAGATTCATGGGAATGAGAACACTTTCCTTTGAGTATGCACATGTAATATGTTAGAGTCAGCTGGTATTTTCTAAGGTGAATTCTTAGTTCCATGTTCTCTCTGGAAACAGACATACACTCTGCTAAATAAAAACAGTAAATATAACCTTCATAATTAACTGCACTCAATTATTCTGCACTTCCTCAGAAGAATCAGTTGATTCTTCTTAGAAGCCTAGGCCTTATTATTGGTGATAAACAACATGGAAAAAATAAATATGTCATGAGACAATTCACAAATACTCAATAAATATCTACCATGAGCAAAGCACTTTCCCATGCATAAGTGAATGCAAAATAATCCCTTTCTTCATGGGGAGATACCAAGTAGTTTTCATAAACTAATTTAAGGATGACTTACATATACTCAAAAAGATGAATAAGAATAGAAAATTGTAAATGATAAATGGCAAATTTACTATGAAACATAAAAATAAATAGAAGATAAATATTCTTTTTTTTTTCAGGACCTCAAGATTTTAAAATGCTCCTGCAAACCATAATATCAAAATTCCATAACTCCATTTTCCTTGCTTTTCCCATGATAGGAGTCCTTCCACTTAAATGGCATCATGCCTGGATCTCCATTCCCTTCTTCTACTTTTATTTTACTGGCCTTTCTGGGAATGCTATGATCCTCTTTGTAGTTTTCACTGAACCAAGCATCCATAAACCCATGTACTATTTCCTCTCCATGTTGTCCACCTCTGACATGGCTTTACACATCCCCACACTGATGACAGTGCTAAAAATATTTAGCCTTAAAGCCCAGGACATCAGCTTCAATGCTTGCTGTTCACAGATATTCTTCATTCACCTCTTCACTGTCATGGAATATGCAGTGCTCTTGGTTATGACCTGTGACTATTTCATGGCCATGCCTGATCCTTTCACAATATTTCCAAATTAATTGCTTTTAAAATAGCCTCACCCCTGGCCTTTATTTGTGGTTATTTCATGACAACTTCTGACTCCCTATGGCTCAAGGGGAAGCAAACTTGAGACACCCCTGTCTCCTGTACTTCCGCTGAAGCCAATAACCCTGCTGTCTCTCATAACTCCAAGTGTGGACTAAATTGCTGCCTGGTGGAATTCTCGACCCTCAGGGTTCAACATCTGCTCTTCCAATTCAGCGGCTGCCGGAGTCCTTTTATCTCCAAGACTGGGAAGTGGGGCAGGCCTCCCACCTTGACTATTGAGGTTCCTAAAACAGCAATTCATGAGAGAAACCAGTTTCCCTCAAGCTTCAGTGACCTCAGTGAGTATATACTGGAATTAGTGTTTTTCATCCAAGGTCTGCCAAAGACAAAATGGAAAAAAAGCAAAGTTATGAAGTAAAGAAAAATTGTATTTTAAAGCATTGGGGACAATTTGGTTATAAGCCAATAATTAAAAGGAACAAAATTCTTTTGTAAAACTGCACAGTCACAGGGAAAATTAGAGTAATTAGGAATAGCCTCAAAGAAATCTTTAAATGTTATCTTACAATTAAACCTATTTTGTAGGAGAATGAAAATTATAAGTAACATTAGTGACTTGTGTGTTTCTGTATCTAATTCTCTCTTTCTGTCTGCCTGTTTGCTCAGTGTATAATTTCATACATTGGGATGGTTAATATCAAATTAACAAATGAAAATTCTTTAAAGAGCTCTATTCAAATTGTTTTAAAAAATTGAATATGTGGTTATATATGTGAATGAACATTCCTGGAGCCCAAATTAAGCTAATCAGCATGGAAAGGTCATATAGAAATCTGAATATAGAAATTATTAGGAAAGGCACAAAGATTTTCCTGAGCTCTTTGACCTACTCAGGGCCTTCTCTTTGCAAGAGCTATGGGGAAAGGGTGAGGTGTGACAGATTAAAACTTTATTTTCTAGCCTGGGAAATTAAGAATCATAGTTTGTCCTGTAAACCCCCAATTTAAACCTTTTAACAGCCTTAAAAAAAGGGTGGTTAATAATCTAATTGTCAAATTTCAGTTAGTAAAGGGATTCCTTGAAAGCTATGGAAAGATCTTTTCTAAATTATGTTTAAAACAAAATAAACAATTATAATATATTCCAGAACCTAGAAGTCAGTGTGTTTTTAAGATTATTTACAATTTTATAATTTTATTAAAGAAAAGAGGTTCTAGCTTCCTGTAAAGGAAGGAAAAAGTACATTCCTTGCATAAACTATAATGGTTTCAATTTTATTTAGCTTGGTTGTAATCTTCCTAGGTTTATGGTGTACCAATTAAATAAATTAACATTATATGTATTAAATCTTTAAGATGATGAAAATTGCAAGTTCATGTCTAATAAAATTATGTTAAAGAAAGAAATGTAGATCTGCCCTCTCTTAAATGGATAAAGTCACTGCTCATAGGTATCTGTTTTTTGTACAAAATTATCTAACTTGACTACCTATGTTACTTAAGAAACTAATTGATAATTAGTCTTGAATATTTCCCTATTTTTTATTTCCTTATGTTTTCAAACAGGTTTCTGTTTTCTTGGAAACCTCATGGCCTCTAAAGATCTTTGCTACCAACTTTATTTTTCTTACTCTAAATTGTTTAATTTTTTCCCTGACCAATTTCCTATGCACCAGAAAAATATATTAAATTCTGCATGTATATTATAGACTCTCTCAAGCTTGATATATTAGTATATGAAGGTTTTCCTTCTCTAGTCTTTACAAGTTAATTCCTCCTATACTCCCTATTTCAATTAATAGAAGTTCCACACATGAAGTTTCTGAGCTAGAATAAGATATTACATTGCACATTTCATCTCATCTTTAGTTATATTTGTAATTTCTCCTTTCTTTATAACTCTTTCTAATTCAAATACCATATGATGGTTAGGCTTTTCTTTCTAAGCAATGAAACAGATTCCCAGTATAAAGAAAATATATAGAATGCCTATAAATGCAAAGTGGTTTAATGAACTATGGTTTATATGAACTGTTCGTTACAAGTCTGCCAAAAGATAACTACAGAAATTGAGAGTAAGAAGTTATAACATTTTACAGCAATTTTACACATGCCATTTAAGCATGTAATCAGTGCAATTGTCTAGAAGAACAGATTATAAACAAGGCTAGAGAATAATATTCAGCTCCTGAGCAGAATTACTCTTTTGGGACTGACTTCTTTGACCCAGCATGTCGGATTTGAGATTCACCCATACTGCATGAATCAATAATTCATTCATTTTTCTCTGCTGCAGGACATTTGGATTGCTTCTAACTTTTACTCTTATAAATAAAACTGCTATGAAAATTCACATGTAGACCTTTGTGGGGACATAGTCATATGAAGAAATGCCTAGAGGAAAGTAATTGTTTATACATTTTCCACTAAAATTAATATATTGATCATAGGAATAGTTATAGTCAATTTAAACTCCCTCTATCATATTTCCAAGATCTAGGTTCATCTCTTGTTCTAGTACCCAGGAAGTCTGCAGAGATCTTGATACCCTCTATGAAGTCAGCCTTCCAGGAAGCAGAGCAAGGCGGATAACTGCAAGAATTAGATTATTATTTTGAATTACTCCATGGCCTTTCTTCTTTGTATTCTTTAGTTTGATACACAGTTGAGTTCCAATTGAATAAATTATTCTTTTTTTTATGTTTTTGAATGGTTTCAACATTGACATCCAGGAATTTCACTTTGACCCATTGTGGATTAGAATTTCAACTTTCATCTATTGCTGTTTCTCATTTCTCCAATATTTCCAAAGCAACTTTAGATATTGTGCTCAAAAATTGTGATTTGAGCACAATGCAACATCAAATAAAGGCATCCGTAGAGAGGAAAATACACACATTGAAAATATACTCAATTCAAGAATGTATTTATTAGGTGGGCATGAAAAAACTCTTCGGGGATATTATGTTTTTTAAACTTGTAGAGAAGAGGTCAATCAAATCTATATTAGAGTGTGGATGGGTTCAACAGTGGACCATAAAACAAGTGGTATCTAAACTAGGTTTTGAATTATTATTATGATTTTCATGCAGATTTTTTAAAAAGAGAAAGGAATATGGAGTCTTAGACTGGATTGAATTTGAAGTTAAACTGGTGCTTAGTTGGGAAGCTGGCTAAAGGTGTAGATAAGCAACCATTTTAGTTCACGGCTGTGGGAACTTGTGTGCATTAATTTCATGTGTCAACTTGGCTAAGTTATAGTGTTTAGTCAAGCAAGCACCAGCCTGATTGTTATTGTGGATGTATTTCGCAGATGGATTAGCACGCATACACAATTGACTGCATCTAAGCCTGAATCCATCTACATTCAACAAAGGACATTGCCCTCAGCAATGATGGAAGTCTCCTCATCTACTCAGTAGGAGACCTCAAAGCCAGAACTGCATATATGAGTCAGAAAAAGAATTCCTTCCTCCATGTCAGCCAGCCAGTTTCTCCTGGGGAACTCAATTTTGCCTACCATCCTTCACTTAAGATTCCAAGTTTGGCCTGCCCTATGGAATTCAAACTTGCCACTCCCAGTGGCTGTGTGATCCAATTCCTATAAAAATTCCTATATATATATATGATTTTGTTTCTGATTCTTTGAAGATCATTGACTGATATAACTCTTATCTATGTTTTACATAAATTCATCAGATTAAAGGGTTATTTGTCAGAATATTATTTTAGTAAATTTATCTGAGGCCCATTCTGTAAACTAAGCTTAGCACTCACCTATCCCTTGAAATTAATTGTACTTAATAATACGTATATGTAATATCCTAGATATTTTTATAGACAACACAATCTAACTGAAGCTAAATAAAATTATCCAATTCTAGCTTGCACCATGTAAAAGTCCCGAAATATATACAAAAACATATTTCCTTTACCGTCTCTTCTTACCTCCAGCTAGGTGGGTCTCACTCAGATACCTGGAATCTTTTCTTCAGCAGTTTGATCTGAAGAACCTTCAGCAGGTTCTTTGTAATGCTATAACCCTTTGAACATCTTAAAGTAGAAGTTCTGCAACATTAATCTTCTTATGTGTTCTATCTTCTTGAAGTTCCAAGAGCTAACAGGTATGCAGAAATACCAGAGAAAAAGTCCCCCACATGTAACGTTTGGAAATACAACCAAATATTTAAACCAAATCTAAAAGTTAATTCCTTTAAATAATAACATTGTGCAAGGTGCAAGCAAATGATATTCTTTAAGCAAATATGCAAATATTTTAATTTAAATTCACCTTGGGAAGCAGAAGAAAAAAAAGAATAAACAAAATGAGAACAGTGTGTGTTTTTATAATCTCCATGCCTATGTTCAGGTAGTACTTAGAGTTTAAATTTCAAGAGGGTCTTTTTCCATGAAGTATAAAATTGTGATATCACATTTCTTACATTCTTCCACAGAGTTGCTTCAAAATATTCTTGACCTACCACCACATTTGAAAATCCTGGCAACTCAGGATTGCATATCAAACAAGGAGTAAATTCTATTTCTGTTCTATCAATTATAAGAGCACGCAATACATTATTTTATAATTTTTTGCCTATGGTGCCATTTCACAAATTATGCCTTAAGTTCCTGGAGTGCAGAGAAAAATGCTTTATTGATCTTTTAATTTCTATTGTTTCCCATAGGGCCAAACATAAAATAGATCCTCCAATCATTGATAACTGTTATAAAGAATCTATTTTTTAAAAAATCCTTATTTGTAGTTTGTGTCAATCCCCATGGTGTAAATATTTCTGCTACGGCTTACTTCAAGCTATCTATACAACATCATTGAATGAGGAATTGGCACATGTGTGCACATTCTGCTGTTACAAGCTGGTGTGAACTACCCCAGGTACAGGGGGACAGGAATCATCCCTCCCATCTATCACCACTTTTCCAGCTGCACTAAAATTGATATTAATCCCTTTAGGTTTCTATCTCCATTTTCCTAAGAATTTTCTCTACCCTTTCATGCAACTGAGTGTTTGAACTTCTGCCTGTCTCTTAAATTGATATACCCACCAGTGAGTAGTCCATTTTTTACAGGATCAATCTACTTGGGTCTAGTCCTACATAACTATTTATGGGCTGAGGATCATGCATTCCTTGATTCTTTGAGTGATTAATGGTGCCATGGCAGTCCTTGCTGGTATACAAGAAACCTCCGAATTTTATGGAAAATATTTTGAGTGTGTTTTTTGTTTTCTGAGGAGATGGTTTGTGGATTTCATGAGATTACAAAGAGATCATTGTGCAAAAAGATATTAAGAACCTTTGCCCTAATCTGCTTTGCTCCATACTTCATAATCATTCCCATTGCTGTGCAGTTCCCATTTCCTACAATGGATTAACAAATGTCTCTAATTCCTCAAGTTTTGGTTGGCACTGGATACTGACCTATGGCTTAACTAGTTCTCCCTTTTGTACTATTTATTGTCTATGCCAAAATAGCTAAAAATAAAGTGAGAAGACTACCAACACACTTTCAAGGCATGGTAAATGTATTCACGAGATCCTGTTCTTAGTTCTGATCCTATAACATCTCTCCTAAAGTGCTGTTGGTAGAGGATGTAATACACTGATGAAGATCATGGCATCTAAGACAGAGAAAACCTGGATTCAAATCTCAACCCTGCCCATGTTAGCTGTGTGGTTTAAATGTTTCTAAGTCTCAGTTTCTTCATCTGAAAATATAATAAATAATATTATATACATCATTGAGCTGTTTGAAGAATAGATGGAATATGACTGAAAAGCAGTTAGAATAAGCCCAAGCATAAAATAAGGTGACATACTCACCTGGCAGGGGAGATACCATGATCACGAAGATGGTTTTCCCAGGGCGAGGCTTATCCATTGCACTCCGGATGTGCTGACTCCTGCGATTTCCCCAAATGTGGGAAACTCGACTGCATAATTTGTGGTAGTGGGGGACTGCGTTCACGCTCTCCCCTGAAAAAAAAAAATAAGGTGACAGTACCTATTAGTTGTTATGAGCATTAATTTTCCTATTTCCTTACTATATTATTTTCCTGTTTCCCTTCTCAGATTATTGATTCCTTTGGGTAATATATCATAATTTTATTAATAATTGATTATATAATAGGTGTTTATTGTACGTGTGCTGAATAAATGACAAAAAAAGAGAAAAATTTCTGAAAGATAAAATCCAGCCAGGACTGCTTTTCCTCAATGAAAGCCACCATCACCAAGTTTGACTTAAGCTTAATCATCTGTTTATTTTGTAAGGAGCAGATTGAGTACAGCCTTGTGGATCTGTGTGGATTTCATACTGTAGATGATGGGACTGAGCACACGGGGCAAAAGTAGGTATATATTAGCCATCAGTGAGTGGACTACTTTGGAGACTGACTGCCCTTGGTGATGTAGGCAGGACAGGCTCATCATGGGGATGTAGAAAACAGCAACTGCTCCAATGTGGGAGATACAGGTACTAAAGACCTTGTGCCGCTCTTTAGGGAAGGTGATATTGAGGACAGAGCAAATAATTAGAATGTAAGACAGGACAATGCATGGCGTATCTATCCCTGTGGTCAGGATGAGATCAACTAATCCACAGATGCTGTTGGCCCGAGTATCTGAACATGCTAACTTAATCACGTCTGGATGGTAACAGTAGGAGTGGGAAAGGGCATTAGTTCTACAGAAAGAGAGATGCTTAAGGAGCAAAAGCAGTGGTACTATTAATACCACAGTATGTATAATCATCAAGATACCCAACTGAATGATTCCGGAATTAGTGAGGATGGTGGCATACCTCAGGGAATCACAGATCGCCACGTATCGGTCAAAGGCCATGGCCACAAACACCACAGACTCCATGAAGGTTAATCCATGAAAAAAAAAAACATCTATATAATGTAGGTATCTAAACTGATTTCTCTTGCATCAAACCAGAGAATGCCTAATGCTGACATTGTAGAAACAGTCAAGCCCAGGTCAGCTGCTGACAGTATGGAGAGGAAATAGTACATGGGCTCATGGAGACTCTGCTGAGTAATGATGACAAACAGGATCGTGCTGTTCCCTGTGAGGGCAATAACATAGACACAACAGAAGGGAATGGAGATCCAGGCATGGACAGACTGTAGGCCAGGAATGCCAGTCAACAAGAAGGTTGGAAATCTAGCTGTCAAGTTGATTAAGATATTCATGTTGTCCTGAGGTTCTAGCATTGATCACATCCTATAGAAATAATTAATTACTTTAATGTTCAAGTTACTAGATATCTTTTCTTTTAGTTAGGAATGTTATCCAAGTTCATAGGTAAGCCTAAATCAAACACTAATATTCATCTACTATTCAGAATCAGAAATACTTACCAATACTGTATGTATTTTCATCCTTATATTCAAGGAAAATATGTCCATGTATTTTAAAACATTTTGATGATATTTATTTTTTTATATTGCCAAAATTTTAAGCTCCTTCATCATATCACAAGATCCTATGACTAGAGACTTAGTTAAGAGAAATAAATGCCTTATTTTGAATACATTTTGTGTGAAATGACTATGGGAAATCCACCTGAAGAAATATATGAGACAGCAGTGGCCATATGGACATGAAACTCCAGATAAAGTTTTTTTTCTTTTAATATAGATTTAGGAATCATAATTGTGTAAACTCATTTTAATCCAACAGAGTGGGAGAACAATTTCAGAGAGTAGAATTATAAGAGAAAACCTGTGAAAGCAGAACTCTATAGAATTTATAAGAAAAGAGTATATACACTAAAATAATGTGAGACTAGACAGATTTATAGGAAAGGTGAAAACCAAGAGAGTGTGATGTTACAGCTGGGTGGCCGATGAACAATTATATCAAATTGTTGGAGAGGTAAAGTCTCAAAGGCAGCTAAGAGCACATTAGTGATCCTGGAGGCATCAACTGAAAACAATTGCAGTCTGGCATGGAAACCAAGAACATGCTACAGAGGCTTGAGGAATGGAATGGAAACATAAGTAAGGCACACAGTGCCTATTATTCCTAGAAACTTGGCAGTGAAGGCAAGGAGAGAAATAGGCTATGACCAAGAGGGCTATAAGGTAGATGGAAGATTTTTGAAAGATGGTAGTCTTACAGATATGTATATATTCATAAACTGAAGTTAGAGATGCAATAGATATGGAGAGATTGAGTATATAGAAGAGAGTGGCCTAAGCACAGGGATTATTTGTGCATCACAGGGAAGGAGGACAGGTCTCAGAGTGTCTCTTTCCACATTATCTTTACTTTCCATGTAATCTGAACCTGTAATAAGCCCATTCTATTTTTGTTGATTGATGCTTTTTATTTGGATTAAAGATATAAAATGAGAATTTGTGAGATGCAAATTCTCTTAAAGACATGTAAATTATAACTATTCCTTCAGGCTGATATTTATTCTTACAAACTTCAACTGAAATTTAAGTGAATTTTTGTTATTTGGCCACTATAAGAAATTTACTTAGAAATGCAAGACCTTGTAATCTACCAGATGTTAAAGCTGATTCTGGATGATGGCAGAATTCAGTTCCTTATGATTCATGGATTGAGACACCTATTTTTTGCTGGCTATCAACACACATTCAAAAATTATTTTCCCATTGTAATGAAATGGAATTTTATGGGGCTGTATCCTATGAATGTTATATCATGGTCCCCATTAAACCTTAATAGAACACTGAAAAATCTTGATAATCAATATTACTCTGCTATTTTCTCTCAACACACACACCATTCTTTAGGAAACATGAAGATTCATAAATATTCTATCAAATAGAACACATATGAAATGAGTAGCCTATCTAATTAGTCACCAAATATAAAATCTCTCCTTATTTCCTAACTTTGCCATTTTTCTCCTTTATGATTCACAAGTCTCTCCCTGTCCACCGAAGAACTAAAAAGTAAAATGAAAGAGAATGCTCATATGCTGAAACTCTGCATATTTTGTATTGACAGCTTGGTTTATGCAATTATTCCAGTTAACATAGAAAATAGTTTGGTCTATATTTTAAGGACATCATAAAATCATCCTAAATATCTTTCAATTTATTTTGTATGGATATAGTAGGGGTTGCTTTTCCATTTGCTGTATTCACATTCCCAAACTAATCCTAAGACATCCCTTGATGGAATTTATATCATAAGAAAATCAATAAAATAACCTGCATTTACACCAAACAGAAGGAAAATGAAAGTCATAAAACAAGATCTAATTGCTCACAGGGCAATGAGAAGATTGGACAACACAGTGCTCAGAATGGAGTCCTGAGAATCAGAATTTTCTTGTAGGGCAATTTGCCTAGATCTATGCTTTGTCCCAGACCCCACTTGTTCACTTAGGAATACTCCATATAAAGAACTTCTTCAGATAAATGAGTACTTAGCGGTGTGTCCAGGAGTCAGGTCTCATTCTCAGTCCTCTCACAGGGAGCTAAAAGGTCAGACCCAGCTGACATGGAGAAGTCCATTTAGAAGCAGATATAGCAGGAAGTCTCCAGGCATAATGTAGGCTAGAAGTACATCAACTGATGCTGATCCTACGAATTTGCATTAGTCATCTCCAAAGCATTAAAAATTTAAGGTGACCCTGAAGAAATTCAGCCATCTGACTAGACAAAATGTTGCATTACAACAATTCAAAATATGTCTCTGGCTGTTGGGGACCTTTCTCTGTGGTTCAGCTTTCCCACAAACAACAAATTCATTAAGAATCAATTTCCTAGGAGACAAATTTGAATTTTTAATCTATAATTGATATTAATCTTCTAGATAGCACAGAGAATATTGACCACATAGTAAAAATTAGAATATGGGCTATTTCTTCCCTTTGCTGTGGATAACAGTAATTTGCACATAAACCTCCGAATGGGCAGTTTGTACTGTGATAAGGAGAGCCACTGAGTAGTGGAAAAAAGAGACACATCATTTTCTCTGTTGGCCACACTAGAACCAGTTTTGGAGCCAGTTTTTTGTGTCATTGACAAACTTGTATAGTTCAAGTTCAGAAAGGTCCAGGTCTCACCCAAGTCATAGAGGAAATTTTCAGAGTTGATTTGAGGCCCTCCTTTGTTATTTGGGACATTTTTCTGCATGTAACTGCAGTGGGCACTATTGAAGCATCCTAGAGGTTTAAAAAAAAACAACCTGGTTCCCATTGTCATGTGAGGTTATAAGGCTAGATGACAGGGCTGATAGCAGATTTACAATGATAAATATACTTTATTATATGGATGCAGGGAGTCTTCTTGGAAATACATGATTTTTCTTTAAGGGGTCATGAACACTTCATAATGGGCATTAGTGTGCATGATGTTGGTGGTTGATGAAACAATTGGTTCTTCAGGGTGTCCCCACCCCCTCATTCATCCACAGACTCTGTTGTGATGCTAAGGGAAGAGGAGATGTGGTCTTCCCAAATGTGAGATCCCATCATGGCTGCTATTTAGTCGACTTGGACTCGTTGCTTTTCAATAAACCACATTTTACAGAGATTATTCAAATCGTGATGATGGGCAGCAACAACACTAAGGGTGGTTTCCACTCCCCACCTGGAACACCGCAGGCAGAGACTCCACAAAACATGCCCTGAAACCTTGAAGGAAGGAACTCAATGTAAGTTCATAGCAATAGACACTGAAAGAGACTGTTTCATTGTTATTTCATTGCTATTCCATGAGCAACTGCTTTTATAGTTATTTTGAGATGGTATATGACATTGAGAAATTGTTTTCCTTTAAAATGCTTCCATTTTCTGTTAGCTTAAGCAACAGAAAATACCGAAATTCTGTTACAAAGAGTTTGACTTAATGTTGAAACTCTCATGTGAATTGGTAGAGCTTGCATTGGGACAATCCCTCTGCAAAAGTTTTGACAGTTTATATTAATGATAAACATAGTTATGTCTTGTGACTCCTGGGTCACGTCCATCAGAAACTCTTCCATGTGGTCTCAAACACATGGGCAAGAATATTCATTGCAGTGCTATTTATAATAGCTAAAACCTATGCTATTCACGTATGCCTATTAACAGAATGGATAAACAGGAGACATGTTCTTTCATAACGTGAATGTATAGTCTACAAATCTATAAATAACTGGAGTGGATTGCACAAACATTACGTGAGAAAATAATAGCCAAGAGCAAAAGGGCATATATTCTGTAAATTCATTATTTATACAACATGATGAATCTGTGCTCACATGGGTTATGGGAGCTTTTAACCTACTTTTGAGGTTATAAAGTGTAAATGTCAGCACAGCATAGCTTGGTAGGTGTTTTTAATATGTGCTTCCTAATCAGGGTACCAGTTGCAGGGATTTCAGTTTGCAAAACTTTATCAAGAATTTGTTCTTTGTATATATTCTAATAAAAATTTTGTAAAAAAGGAAAAAACAAACAAAAAAAAGAAAGTGGGATTAATTGGTATAGAGATTTTAAAAGAAAATAGTAGGGAATTGAATACAGATCATGGGAGTAAATAATCCTCAAAAAGATGATCATCAATTTCACTAATGCAAGAAAATTAGTGGCAAATGGGTAAGATGTTGGAGGGGTGTGTGAGGCAATTATCACCCAGTACCCACCACTGCTTTGTGAAACACTTGGGGGAAATTCACTGCTATTTGAGAAGTATGAAGCAAGATATAGTGTTTGAAGATAAGCTAAATGTTTTCAGTAAATATTGTAGGGAATTGGAGAGACGGTTGACTCAGGAACATGGAAATATTATGAAGTATTGTTGAATTAAAGTTTGTATAAAACAATGCATTTAAATTGCTAAAAATCAATTCTAGGAAAACTTAAGATTAAATAATAACAAAAATAATAGGTATTTTCAGTATTTGTATTTTACAATCACGATTTTAAAATTCTGAGTGGCAGAGTTTGAAGTTTACTTCCTGAGAGTAAATAGGTTATTCTGTTACAATTCCCTTTATGAAATTATTCCCTATTTCTATTCCCTTTCTCTTTAATCTCTATTTCCCTGAGATTCAATTCAATATAAGAAGAAAACATTAAAAATATTTAACTACAGGCTAATAGAGGGAAGAGATGTGCACTATATGGATCCCTGAGGATAGGGTGAACCCTAATATTATTTAACTTTTTTGTAAGCTCATCTGAATATTTGTAAATACACATCAATCAATGCACAAGCTAGACAAAAATGAATAGCTCTCTAGACTTTCTTACCAGCTTTATGTGGATAGGAAAGCCTTTACTATCTTTGCCAGCAGAGAGAGAACAGATTACAGTTTGGGGGTCATGGATTTCATAAAAAAGCAGAACTGAGCTGCAGGGCCATCAGTAAGATGTCCATCTCCTGGGGGCCATGAATAGAGGAAAACTGATATCTTTCTCTCTATATCTATAAAAACAGGGTGGGGCTGTGCATCCCAGCAGCATTTTAGCTATTTACTCAAATGACCAGTGGTCCACAAAGACAAGAAATGCAAAATAAAAGAAACCAAATCAAACATAGGAATGGAAAGTGGAGATACTGGTCTAGACACTGAGAAATAGAGGTTATAAATTATGGTCCCCACCTTCAAGGGTTATCAATATCCTGGGAAGGTAAGAAAGTAAACCAATGATCACTGGAAAATTTTTGTTTATAATAAAGAGAAAAGGAAATTTGCATCCCTGTCTCCAGTTCCATGTTCCTATACTACCACTGTGAACAATGGGGAAAATGATATGTCCATTCCCAAATCCATCTCTGTTCATCTATTCACTTGCTTTTCTGCAAGGATTGGGTCAGTTCCTGATATTTTTATTGGGCTCCATTCTGCTAAATGCCAGAGGCAATGTGGGTAAATGATGCAAGCTCATGTGCACGTGTTCTTGCTCTCTTACTTTCTGTTTTCATATTGAAATAAGCTAAAGGCCCTGAACTTTTAAAAATATTTTATTTAAGTATATCATTCATGCATGAACATATATAAATAAGGGTATAGTAAAAGTAGTGAACTTACAAAACAAACATGCCAAACATCATACAGGGGTCCCATAGATAAACCCACCACCAACCCCTTGCATTTTTGTGAGAAATTTGTTACAAATTATGAAAGAATATCATAATAATCTTACTACTAACTATAGTCCATATCTTACATTTAGTATATTTCTCTCCCAACCTACCCTACTATTATTTTTTAAAATATATTTTTATTACAAAAGTTCTGAACTTGAAAAATAATCATGCACATGTGTAGAATTCCCACACAATATCCGTTTCATCAACACACCACACCGTGGTGGAACATTTGTTACATTATGTTACATTATGAGATAATATCATCAGACTATTACCACCAACCATGGTCCGTAGTGTACATTTGGCACACTTTATCCATACTCCACCATTATCAACACAGTACGTCTTTGGCATAGATGCATGAATATTACAGTATTGTTGTTAACCATAGTCCATAGATCACACCAGTTGTATTTTGCCCATGCTTCTCCAACATTGCCACCATCTTGCAATAGTGATGTACATCTGCTCTAACTCACAGAAGGACACTTGCATCTGTATCATCAACCACAATATTCATCCACCTCTGGGTTCACTGTATTTTTCAGTCCCTAGATTATTCTCTAGCTTTCCCTCAAGTAACATTTAGGTCCCTAGACTACCATTTCCAGCCACATTCTCATTTATAAACAAGCTGCTACTCACTATAATGTGTTACCATCAACTCTATACATTTTCACACTTTTACATTAAAGTTAATTAAAACTTCTACATATATTAAGCATCAGTAGTTCTTCTCAGCCCTCCTCTTATCTCCTAATAACCTATACTTGAGGTTTTAACTCCACGTGTTTATGCTTCGCATTTAGTTCATACTAATGAAATGATGCAATGTTTTTCCTCTTGTATCTATCTCAGTATAATGTCTTCAAGATTCATGACGTTATCATATGTGTCACAATTTCATTTCTTCTTACTGAAGCATAGTATTCCATTGCATGCATATACCTATTTTGCTTATCCATTGATTGGTTGATGGACACTTGGGTAGTTTCCATCTTTTGGTAATTGTGAATAATGCTGCTGTGAACATCTGTGTTCAGATGTCTGTTAGTCTCACAGTTTTTAGCTCTTCTGTATATATTCCTAGTAGAGGAATTGCAAGGTGTTAGCTTCATGAGGAAAGGCCAAACTATCTTTCACACAGGCTGAACCATTTTGCAATCTCACCAACAGTGAAGGAGTGTTCTTATTTCTGCATGTTCTCTCCATTACTTACTCTTTTCTGTATTTTTTTTTTCCGAATAATGGCCATTCTAGGCAATGTAAGGAGATATCTCATTGTTGTTTTGATTTGCATTTTCTTAATAGCTAGTGATATGGAACATATTTTCATGTGCTTTTTGGCCATTTATATTTCTTCTTTTGAGAAATGTCTTTTTAAATCTTTTGCCCATTTTTAAGTTGGATTGTTTGCTCTTTTATTGCTGAGTTAGGCCTGAAATTTGAGGGAGTTTGGCCACCCTTGTCAGCAGGAGTAGTTGAGTAATGGATACAGACTGCTTTGCAGACCTTGCTGTTTTTGATTCACAGGAAAGGA
>JAQZBX010036111.1:0-24303 GCA_029593785.1 Cabassous unicinctus
GAGGGAGAGAGAGAGAGAGAGAGAGAGAGGTGTCTATGGATTCCGGGTAGACTAAGTTACTTAAAATTTAAATATTCTCAGTTTATGTAATGAATCACTGTGGGGGGAGGCAACTGAATTGTAAACACAAACAAAAGCACTGTTGCAATACTCAGTAATAGAGTTATATTCAGATTATCTAAAATTGACTTATAGCACTTATTTACATTTTCTTAAAACTGAGAATATGAAATTTAAGAATCCTCATATCCTTCTTGGACCCCTGGAAACCTGTCTTTGAACCCCCTTTGAAGGTCAGTTTGACCTCTGCTTTAACCTACTTGATTATTTCATGGCATACATCCACTTTGAATGAAGTACCCCTACTGAATTGAGGGCCAGTCTGTTGAATTACTTCTCATCATCTGTTTTGTGGCTCTCTCTCAATATTACTAACTCCTAGAAATGGGATCTTACACTCAATCTTTGTATAGGTGTTTTTCTTTTAATTATTAGTTTTCTTATTTGGGAATCTGATGAAATACCCCAAGCATGGGAGCCACAAAACCTATTGTGTAGATTAGCTGTCAGGATATTATAATGGTTGGAAGGAGAAGATAGTTAATATATAGTTTATGTATATATATTTTGACTCCAAAATAAACTGGGGTTTTGACTTTATTTTCTGAAGATTTAATATCAGTCCCCTAAATAATATTGTATGGGTAAAAAAATTAATGTAGTATGGGAAGTTTAATTTTCCAAAAGAAGTAAACAAAGGATCAGCTAATAAAAATGTTCATAATGTTCCTTGTATTGTTACTAACATTGGGAAATTAAAATTAAAGTAAGCTTATCAGTTAAATGATCCTAACTTTCTAACATGACACTGAACAAAGAGTCAACTTTCAGTATATGAGTCAAAGAGTGATAGAAAAGGTAGGCTGATAACCCAAAGAATAATCCAATAAGTTCTTTTTCTGGTTTCAATTATCTTTTAAAAGTGAAAACTTCCACTAAACCTGATAAAAAAAAAAAGAAGACGAACTGATGAAGGTCTTTTGCTACCATTTGTTAGGAAATAATTTTAAGGAAAAGTTAGATGGACAAAGGAAAAAGCCTGGATGACCTTCTGACTGTATGATCAAGAGCCAGGTATATCTGTTTTTCTGCAAAAGATTTCCCAGGAGGCAGTTTTTGAGGAAGAGCCTTAAAAATTAGCCCCCAGTGTCAATTTTTGACAATATTTTCTGGCTAGGTCTTGATTATTCAAGGCGGTTTGATTTAATAACAGACCTCCCTATGGTGCTTGCTATGTGTAAGTGACTGTTCTCTGTTCATTTACTCCTCATAACAACCCTAAGGGGTAGGTACTCTTATGGTCCCCAATTTACAAATGAAGAAACTGAGATACAAAACTTATATACCTTTTCTCAAAGTCAGACAACCATTAAGTGGTGGAGTTAGGATTAAGCCTAGGCAGTCTGACTCCATGGTTCATGATTTAAAATTCTGTGCTATACTGTCCATCATTGTGATTGCTGTTTGCTATTAATTTTGCAATTAATCAATTTTGAGAAAGCTCAGTTTCAAACCATTTGCTTTACGGTCATTTTCTTGGTGTTGGTCCTGTCCTGATTAACTCAGAACCATCAAATGGATAGGTTACTGGTAATTTTAAAACTCTTTAGTAGTTCCTGCTTACTAGTAGAACTTCCTTCATGTTCTTCTTCTATTCTGTATGGATTTCTCTCACTGGGTTAATCAATCTCTATGGCTAAACACAATATGAGAAATCAGACCATTATAGTTTGATCAAAGTTGAAAAAAATCAAGTATAAGATGTGTAATAAACAGATAAAAAACACCTTCTTCATTGCCATTATTTTAGTAAGTAGCCTGAAGAAAATACTAATGATTTTCTTGTCATTTTTTAGCTGGTATGGACGTAATTCAGAAGACAAAGAGGATTTCCACATACTTCCAACACCAAATCTACCAACCTCTCAAGACCTGTACCCATGCACCCCAACTTCCCTCCTTTTACGATGCATGAAGTGTCCGTACTCCTCTCTAAGGCCACCTCTGCCACATGCTCTAGATCCTACTCTCTCTCTCTCTCTCCATTTCTAGATCATTGCAATCTTTCTCCCACCACCATTTCACTCTTTTCTTGTAGATCTTTCCTCTTAATCTACAGATATGCCATTATGACTTCCATATAAAAAAAAATACTCCACCTTGACCCCTCATTTGCCCCTTCAGAAAACCTCACCATTCTATGGCCTATACACACTATCTCCAGATTCTCTCCTCCCATTATCTCCTGAACCATTTTGTCTCTGTCACTCCAGCAAAGCTATGCTTATCAAGATTATCGATGATCTCCAGGGGTGAATAGTCAGTCCACATCTTACTTGACCTATTATCATGGAGTTGATCATAGCCTCCTCTTTGGAAAATGGAATCACTTGGTTCTAGAAAGTCATTCTGCATTTTTCTATCTCATTGGTTTCTCCTTCTCAGTATCTGTGGATGGATCTTCCTTCTCATGAATCCAACTTCTAAGCTTTGGAGTGTCCTGTGGACTTATTCCTTTAAGTACCTGTACTCTCTTGGTGATCTCAGCAGGTCAGTACAGTTTTATATAACATTTATATGCTGACAAATACCAATTGATATCAATTGGACCGCTCTCTTGAACTCTAACTCACATGTCTAATTGCCTATTCAACATCTCCACTTAGATATCTAACAGACATCTCAAATCCAATATACCCAAACTATATTCTTCCTTTTCCCTCCAAATATACTCCTCCAATGTTGCCCTCCCCCCCCCTTTTTTTTGACAAATGGAAACTCTCTTCTTCCAGCACTCATGCCTTGGTATCATCTTTGACTCCTTGTTTCCCCCTTTCACCCAATCACCATACCCTTACCTATTGGCATGGATAGAAAACTCTACCTTTAAAATATAACCAGGAATATTATAGTGGCCTTCTACTTTGCTAAGTAATGTTGGTGCCTCCTCCCTTTCTATTCCCACCCCAAGTCTATTTTTCCATGCAGCAGCCAGAGAGATTTGTTTAAAATCCATGTCAGATCATGTCATTTCTCGGCTGAAAACACTCTAACACTTTCCATCTCACTCAGGATAAAATCCAAAGTCCTAACTGGTCATACAAGGCCCTGCATAAGCTTCTTCCCTGCACTCCTTCTAATGCCTCATTTCCTACCACTTTCCCCCTGGTTCATTCTCCTCTAGTCATAATAATCTACTTCCTCCTCTTCAAATGCACCTAGCACACACTTGCTTTAACACGTTTGCACTAGCCATTCCCTATGCCTGGAACACTCTCCTCCAAGATATCTGTATCACTTACCCCTTCACTTCATTCAGGATCTTGCTCAAATGTCATCTTATCAGAGAGAACTTTCTTTACAATTCAATTTAAAATAGCATCGTTCTTTCCTGTCACTCTAGCCATTTACCCTATTTTATTTTTTCCTAGCATTTATCACCCCTGACATCTATTTATGTATTTATTGACTGTTTTCTCCTCCACTTTTAGAATGTAAGCTTCCATGAAAAAGAGAATTTGTCTATTTTCTTCTTTGCTTTACCCCCAATGCTTGGCACAAGGCACTGAATACATATTGACTGAATGAATGAATTTAATGAATAAGCAGTATGCAACATACTTAGATATTGAGGTATTGAGGAAAATACACCAAACTAGGGGGCCTTATCAAGGTGAGTGAACTTGGACAATTTACATAGACTCTATGGGATTTGGCCTCCTCAATTGTAAAATGGAATGTTTGAATTATATGATTGTTAAAATCACTTTAGCTCTAAGAAGTCATGATTGAATAACTCTGAGGTTTGATTACTTTTCACTTTTCACCCTCCCTGACACTTCAGGCTTTGAAATACAACATCCTCAGTATATATACTCCCTTCTTAATGAATAGTGAAAAGAGAGAAATTAAACAAGATTAAAGACAAATTCATTTTAGCAGTATCACATATGACATGATCATTAAGTAATATTTCAATGCCCACACTGAAAATAGACCTTCCTCCTAAAGGAGACCTGACAGTTATTTTTAATCCACTTGGCATTTCAATTAAAAGGAGATAACTAATGTATTTTCTCCAGAACACTTTCTTGGCTCATGTTTTAGGAACATAAGACTACATCACAACAGAAAGCAGTTTGTTGTTAATTTGAATAGACAGTTCTGCTATGGAAAAATGCTCCCATAAGTGAGCAAACTGAACACTACCTAAAAGGGCTTAATGTTACTTATTTATGCTTATAGACATCATCTTCTTCCAAATAATTTATAATAAAAGGCGTTAGTACTATTGTGCTGGATAGTTTCCCTTTTCCCTGTGGCCCAGAGCAGATGGATGTGATGTATGTGATGTGTGGACCACATCAACAGGCTCACTTGCCCCCTGGCTTCTGGCTGGGTTAGCCAACGTAGAAGAGTGGAGATCAGAGAGAGGGAGGAGAGGGAGGTTGGGATAGCTGTTCCTCTGCCACCTTTCCCTATAGGGTTATGCTGACAAAGGTCTCAGCCCCTGTCAAGTGGCCCTTTCCACACAGCCTTCTCTATCCCTGGGATCACCCTCAGGCTTAGAGATGGTAAAGCAGCCACAGTATTGAACAATTCCTTGTAATTGCCCTGCATTCCAACTCTCCTTTACTGATTGTCCCCTTATTGCATTCTTCTCAATTTATCCTAATTTTGAGCATGCCATTTAGTTTAGGAATCATTAAAATAGACAATCAGAATGAGAACAAGAAACAAGAAATTAAGAGAATGGAAAGATAGTTATATCAGAAAACCTAGACTAAAGAATATTGTTGTATTTTAATATAGTTAAACTTAAAAGGAAGCAGTTAACTCTTATTTGCTAATAATTAATAACATACCAGCACATCAGGAGATGTCACCATGTCATGGGGGAGGGTAGGGGGGAATGTACCCAATGGATAATGTTTTCAATAGAAGTTTTACAAAAGGATTCTAAATCATTCCCCTTCTGACATTGAATCAACCTTTTTAAGGCCTATGACATAAAGCTAAATCATTGCTCTGTGAAACTTTTCTATAGCAAGTGAAAGTGACGTCACATACAAGGTACTAGAAAGTGAAAATGTTATATACAGATATATACAGTAGTCTTGTCACCTCACTTGATGCATGGATAGAATTTGGAGACTTCAGGAATGGATAATAGTCATGTCTCTTAAATGTTCCTTCTGAAGATTAGTTTTCTTGAACTGACCTTTAAAAAACACACTTTCATAATTATAAAGTATTTTATATCCATTGTAGGTAGTTTAGAAAATATAAAACAAGCACACAAGATACACAATGAAATCACCCAAAATCCTAAAGCACTACCAAAAGAAAATTATTAACAATGTCCTTACACTTTTTTTTCTATATACACAGGGATGTTAACATAACTTTAATCATATGGCACATATTATTTTAATTTTTTCCATTGATCTACACATGCATCCTATTTTCCTACCACACAATTTTGAGTGGTTACATAGTGTTTCATCATGTGAAATCATGTATTTTTTTACCAATATTACATTTTGGGTAGTTATGTTGTTCCCAAATTTTCACTTTTCTAGGGCTATGGTGAATATACCTGTAACTGAATTTTTTTCTTTTTTTTGAGGTTCCAGGGGCTGGGGATGTGGTAAGCTGGCACTCAACCACTGAGCCACATTGCCTTCCCTGAGTTGGTTGGTTTGTTTTGCTTGCTGTTTATTTTTTGTTTTTTGTGTTTTTTTCAGGAGGCACCTAGAACCAAACCCGGGACCTCCCATGTAGGAAGCAGGCATTCAACCAGTTGAGCCACATCCACTCCCCCTACCTTATTTCTTACTTAGTTCTTAAAGCTTTTGCTAATTATTTGCTTATTTATTCTTAAAAAAGAATATGACAACTTACTCTCTTACCAGCAATGCATGAGCTTATTTATCAGCTTGGAGACTAGTACCAAAAAATTAAAGTTTAGGGCACTGATGAGCTGAAATACAAATAGTCTGAATTATGGACTGAAAAGAGATCTATTAAGCTCAATTAACCAGGCAGGATGATGGCAAAATTGACTTTCTATATTGAAAATCAAAGACATAGCTTTGATTTCTTACCAATGGAGAGAATTTTCCTATCTTTGTATAAAGAATATAGAGCCAAATATTTTCATGAAGAGTCAGATTTTTATGCAGAAGCTTAAGCAAATCCTAGGTTGAAGCCTGTAGAGATGTAGATTATAAGGATAAAAGAGAGAACTTTGGTTGACTGGTTTTGAAAGTAGGGGTGACTGAGTGTCCTCACTAGTACAAAATACTTTTAATTTGTCTCCCACAGGCAATTTGAAGAACCATGTTCTCTTGTTCTGTCAGGAGTAAATGCATCTCCACACCCCCAGATGATTGAATGTATTGGCCCACTGAGTGAAAAGTTGTGTGGTTATTATCTATCTGGATGCTTTATTGAAAGTTTTGGATTTATATGAATTGATATAAGAAAAGCATTTTTTTTTACAATAATGCCTTTCTGTATTCTTTTTCATTAAATCAGTTTAACAAATACATGTCTTGCACTTCTCTGCTGCAAGATGCAATACTAGATACAAATAAATATTATAGTATAAGGCATGTTCCTTACCTTCAAAAGTTCACACAAATGTGTGAAAATTATGTTGCAAAATATAGATGATTGTCAAATTGATTATTTAGCAAGAGGAGTCATACTTCAATTGATGGTGCTTTTATGTGATACAGTCACCATCATTGAGCTAAATAAAATGAATGGAAAAAAGTTTAAGTAAAAAAATTAATGCTTTTCTCTTAAAAGGCACTGTTATGCTTTTTTATAGAATACTACCACTCTTTTCTGTGGGGGTGCTTATTCCAGGACAAAAGTAGAGAAGAAAGCTTTAAGATGCAAGGAATTGCCTAAGTAAATCAGAATCTGGCAAATAGAAAAAAATTATGCATTATTTCAATGTCTTATAGGGAAGGGAATTGGCTATTTTGAAGTTCATAGTTCCTGTCTTTTGTGTGTCTGGTTAAGTGTGATGACCTCTTCCTGAATAAGTCATTAAAACTTTTGAGATAATGAACTAGGAACAATGTATAGAAATCTGTTTGTTCAAAGATTCAACATCACACAGATATCTTGAAATCAGAGACCAAACTGTTTTCTTATTATAATGCTTTAGTACTAACTTTCTGCTTTTCATGTGTGAACAAGAAATTAATATTTCATGCTAAATTGCAGTACGTCTTAGACTGGAGTAAGAGTGAAAAAAATATAATTTAATGGTTGTATAATATTAGTCCAAGTTTTTAAAATTAAACTTTGATGTACTTTAATACCATAAACATCATGCTTACTAGTGAAGTTTTCAATAAGAAACAAATTGTTTGGAAGATTACAAAAGTGAAGTAGGATGTAAAATTGATCTTAAACCCTCTGAAAACTAGCAGAGCCTTATTTTGGCTCATAAATCTATATGGAGAATAATTTCTTCAGTTTACTTACATTTTACTATCTCAACTTTACCAAAATGAACAAACTGTGGAACTGTGAAAGAATAAAATCTTGTATCTAACACAGAGGTCATAAGATGAGATGAGGGATAATGAGGGCTTGTTTTGTTTTTCAGAAAAGCAAACTTTTTCTAAAAACCTCACCTGGAAGTCAAGAGATGAGCTTTAAATTCACCTTTTATCATGTGCACAAATTTTCTGATTCCCCTATCATGGGAATGTTATTAGGATCACTGCAAAAGTCTAAAAAAGCAATATGTTTAAAATCTGTATCTTATCAAATGTCCCAAAGGGCTAGTGAAATACCCTTAGCCTTGACTCTAATTTGAGGCTTGCAAATATGTGAATAATTCTTAAATCACACTTCCTGCTCCTATTAATTGATGAGAAGTAAATGGAACTGTCCTTATGGAAATGCTTAATTCAGCTTTTACCATCCTCATCCTGAAAATAAAACTTCTAGCCTGGTTCCCATCCACAACTTTGTTAGTCTAGGACCAGAGACCAGAAGCAGCATCCACATACCTAACAATGATCAATTAAACTCTATTATGTGTCAGACACTATACAAGGTATTAGTGATACACAGAGGAATAAAGCAGATCAACATGGAAAATTCTATGATAAGGATACATAAATAGTGCACTAGAAGGTACACCTAGCTCTGTCTGTAGGAAGGAGAGGAAGGATAAGAAGGCAATGCTGAACATGAATTTTAAAGGATGAACAGGAGGGATTTACCAGGCCAAAAGGCAGGGAAGAGCATTTCAAGCATGTAGGAAATTTTCAACAATATCAGTGACAAACCAGTGGCAGAGCCTCAGGAAAAAGAACCAAGGAATACAAGGAAGGACAAAGAAAGGAATGTAATAAACTAGGAGCAAAAGGTCATTGGTGTGCCAAGGATTGAACTAACAGTTTTCCTGGAGTGTTCAGATGAAGCTTTGAAGAGGAGGAAGCATTTGTGCTGGTCCTACAGGGAAGTAAGAATAACAAGTGTAGGAGAGAAAGAAAGCCATTCTAAATGAGAAAACTGTGAAAAGGGCAGGTTAACCTGAAAGTTCATGGTCATCTCCTTTCTTTTGTTCATATTCTCATGCTAGAGATTTCATCCAGTCCAATGGCACCAAAAACCATTCTAAGTAGATATCTCTTTAATTTAGACCTCCAGCCCAGAATTCTCCTCTGAAGCCACAATTGTACCTTCAGATGCTTATTTTGCATCTCCACTTATGGTCTTCTAGGCATGGCAACTTTTATTTGTTCAAAACTGAGCTTTCGATTGCCTTAGATTTCCAAACCTGTTATTTTCCCAATCTTCCACCTCAGTTATCAGTACCACTATCAACCAGTTGCTCAAGCAAAAACCTAGGAGTCATCCTTGATTCCTCTCTCCTTCAATCCTCATATCCAATCCCTCAAGGCATACTCTGATTCCACTCAAAAGTACAACCCAGATCTGAACAATTCACTCCATTTCCTGAGTCCAAATGACCACTTTTGCTGTATCCTTCTCTTTCATTTCCTTGTTTCTTCTTTGTTTCTCTACTATCTATTCTCAACTTAGCAGCTGGAGAGATCTTTTAAAATTGTAAGTCAAATCATTTAAACTCTTCAGTGGCTTTCCTTTGTTTCCAGAACTAAATCCTGGCCCTATCATCTAGCTCCCTCTAACTCTCTATTCCCCCTCTAGTCACATCACCTCCTCCAGCTGTGTTGGCCTCTTCCCAACTCCTAACACATGTAGGGCCTTTCCCATTCAGAGGTATTACACCCGCAGCTCTCTCTTCTTGCATTGTTCTCCCTCCTCCCCCCATTCTTTCCATGGCTGTCTCACTCATATTTCAGATTTTTAGCCAAATGCCATTTCTTTAAATATGCCTTCTAAAAGTTCTACTCAATTTTTCTAGATCATCACCTACTTATTTCCTTCTTAGAACTTAATCTGTAACATTCTGTTCATTCATTTACTCATTTATGGTCTCCCCCTTTCTAGAAAATTCCAGCTCCATGAGGCATGGGTTCTACCTCTCTTTAAATCACCGAATCCCAAGTACAGGACCTAACTTAAAGCATGTGCTCAATAAGTATTTGTTGAACAAATGAATGAGAAAGCCAATAGTGTCTTATGACTATAGATAAAGGCTAATAAAATCAAATACACAGAGACATCAAGTAAAATAAGGATTGAGAAGTGTCTGTTTGATTTGATCATTCAGTGGTCACTGGTGAGAGTAGGGAATTTGGAGTGGTAAAGGCAGAAATAGAAATGCTATGGTGAGGAGTAAAATAGGAGATGGGCAGTTAGAGAACAGCAAGTATTCTAAGATGTATTATGGAAAAGAGAAAGGAGGATGGTATAGTGTTATAGTCTTAGGTACAAGAGAAGGTCCTTTTTTGCTAATGGGAGAGATTTCAGCCTTTTTTTCATGTGAGAGGAAGGAAGCAGCAAAGACTAAGAGGTTGAAGGTACTGGGGACAGAAGAGGGTGTATGAAAGAGTAAAATTTTGAAGAAGGTAGAATTGAGGAACAGGATCTGGGGCACAGGTTAGGGATTACTCTTGGACAGAAGGAAAGATGCCCTTTCCTTTGAGGGGCAGGACATCAAAGAAGGTACCTTATAGAGCTTCTGTTTCCACTGATGAAAACAAAGAAGTAGGATCAGGTATGGAGCTTAACATAGAGAACAGATTTTGGAATACCTCTAAGAAATAGAGAGGCAGTTGACCAGGAATTTATAAGAGGGATGTTGATTGTCACTGAAAATTCGGTTGAAACCATAAATTCGGTACCAATGCCTACACTTATGTAATCCATTAATTAATCAAATATTTATTACATATATACTATGTTCTAGACATTTTAGTTGGTCCTGGAAGTGTCAAAATAAATCAACCACAATTTCTTCAGTCTGGTTGGGGAGAGAAACAACTATACTAATTAGTGAAGCATTGTGATTAGTGCTATACTAGAGGAAGAACATACTATCAGAGTAGAGGATGATGAGGTAGTCCTGGTCATAGAATGGATTGCTATAATTAATGATTTCAGAGTTGGAACTGTTCTCCATAATATCATCTCCAGGTAGAGGAGGTAGTTCACTGGAATGGAGGAATTCATGAAACTGAGATTAGGAGGTTGGAAGGGCATTCAGACAGATGTTGAAGTTGCTGAGGAAGGTGAAAGGAGTTGTGTTGGAGAAGGCTGTGACTCGAGTATCTGAATTCCTGATGAATATTTTGGAGTGATTTAGAAATCAACACACTCTAGTTATAAGGACCAGGTAAAGGGTTATATAGTTAGATAGTGTAAACAGCAAAGGAAGAAGGAATTGTACATGAGAGGGATGTCACAGTGATCTGAACACAACAGTTAAGAATGAGAAAAATGCCCAAACCATTCCCCGGCATTATGGCACGTGGGGCATCAGAGGGAGAGCATCCTTCACTTAAGAGAATTTCAGTGAACAAAAAGAGATGGTATTCTGAAGGGTGAGAATGTAGGGGGTTTTATGTATGATAACACAGTGGTTCCATATAGCCCAGCAGAAACCACTGGGAAGAAGTAAATCATGAGAGAAAGAGTAGGTGACCAACAAAGAAGCTCACACTACAATAAAGGCTGAAGATACCAGAAAGAGTCAAGGATGGAAAGAATTGGTCGTGAGATTCCAAAAAGCCTCAGTTGTTAGCGCAGTTCTAGTACCTGACAGGCCAATACACCAACTAGTACCAGCAGTCTGAGGATGCCAGCAATCTGGGGTTGGTCTGCCTGTAGTCAAAAGGCCCTCTGACTTCCCTCCAAGGTCAGTGCTGGGAGTAAGCAAAGATTACTGGTCTTGTAGAACCCAGAGAAAAATGGTCTTTAGTCTGATATCTGTTCTTTTTTAAAATTTAGTTTTAAAGTAGTTTATGTTTTCTGATTATGAAAGAGATATATTCATTGCAAAAATAAGGTAATGCAGAAAAGTATAAAAAAAAATAGCTTTATGGCTTTTAATCCTCAGATGGAGATAATGTAATCATTAACACTTCCATATCTAGCATTAATAGAATGCCCCAGCATTTATCAGTTAGGACTCTGGAATACACCTTGTCAGTCAGTGTTTCTCTCCTGCCCGTTTCTCACCCCCTCTCCCACCTTTGTTGCTGCGACCTATTTAGTGTCATCTCTGTTGTCCCTGGATTCAGATCTCAGCCATCTCAAGAGCTGTCACTGCATTAAGCTCATCCAGTTACTCATTAAGCATTGAAGAGATGCTGTAGTGGCTGCTGGTGTTGCAGGCCCTGGTGCAGAGTTGCTGTGGCTGTGGCCATGGTGGTTGGGGACGCTTCTTCTGGTTCTCCCAGGAATTGGAGACTACGTTGCTTCAGTGAGGAAGAGTTAAGAAACCATTTAGCTTTGCATATTCACCTCTCAAAAGAGGAAATGCCCTCTTGGGGGTGAGGCTAACCCATCCTCTACAGCAGACCCTCTGCTGGAAGCCATTCTACTACCTTTCCCCACAGAAGTACTCTGCTTTTCACCACCAAGTTTTGGTCTCTTGACTCAGGCATGACATGGCAGGCTAGAGTGGTTGAATGGGCCTCTGTCAAATAAACTTGTCTTCGATTGCCCCACCATATCAGTCACTTCTGCACTGAGGTAATCGGAACAATGGGGTTTAGCCCCATGAAAATAGCACATATGGACTTCCTGCTTTCTCATTCTGCCTCCATTTACAGAGAAGAGAAGAAAACCATGTAAGAACATTGCTCTTACCTTTTTGAACTTGATAAGTAAGCTTGACCTTTATTTTACCACAGAAGTCAGAACTACTATGTACCATACCCCCTGCTAATTTTTTCTTTCCCTCCTTCCTACCACCTATCTCCTGCCACTTCCCCAGAAGCATAATGCTTTCAACATCCTGCTGTCCATTAGCATAAATAAACTCATGCTTTTAAAGTAAAAATAGCTTTAATGCTATACTTGTTAATGACTGCATTACCATAAGAGGATAAAAATATTCTTGAGTAACAGGTAGAACATATAGTTTAGAGACAATAACATGCTTTTATTGTGGTTCCTTGAAAGTCAATTATTTTAGCCATAGATTAAAACCTTAGGTCTCAGCACAAGTTACATTTCCACTTCAGAATTTCTTACACCATGTAGTTCCTCAGGACGTGTACCTTCATGTTTTAATTTATTTTTCTGTTGCCAATATGTTTTAGGAAGATGTAAGAAACAAAAAATGAAATGCCATTTAAATTCAATCTTTGCTATATGAACAAATAGACAATGTTTTTGTAACTTTTCTCCTAGCTTTGTTTTTATATAGCTGTTGTTAATTTAACTTTTATGTAACATTTATATAATAGATAAGAAAATACTGGGCTAAGAAAGAACAGAAGTGGAAAGAAATGGAAATGAGAGATCTTCAGCGTCTAGAAGTACTGAAGAAAATAATGGCTGAGCAGTCAGCAAAAGACAGGGAAAGGTAAAAGAAAAATTTTAAATTGTGTGGCAGTGGAGGTGGTGAACAAAGCCTTCTGTAATGTGTTAGGATAAACAATATCAGAGGGAACATTTTCTACACTTAATGTATCCTTACAATATTTATATTCACAAATAGATAAAATGATATCTATACTGTATTTTAAACTCTTATATTCATACATGAATCTCTAATTTTCCATATTGTTCCTTAGATTGCTTCCTAGTTCAGATAACCACAGAGGATTTTATAGTATTTGATTGCTCACTGTGTGGCATGAAATTAATACTAGCTGCTGCTGTTACTGTGACTTAATATTTTGACCCAGAAAGGGGAAAACATTATTCAAATCCTCTGCCCATTTTTTAATTGGGTTGTCTTTTTGTTGTTGTGTTGTAAAAGTTATTTATATATTCAGGATTTTAAGCCCTTATCCAATTCATGGGTTAAAGCTCTTTTCTCCTATTCCATAGGTTGTCTTTTCTCTTTCTTGATAATTTCTTTTGAGGCACAAAAGTTTCTAACTTTGACTGTAATCACATTTATTTATTGTGTCTTTTGTTTCTCATGTTTTTGGTATCAAATTCAAGAATCCATTGCCAAATCCCAGGTGATGAAGATTTGCTGCTATGTTATCTTCTATGAGTATTATAGTTTTAGCTCTTATATATAGGTCCTTGATCTGTTTTGAGTTGACTTTTGTGTGTGGTTTGAGGTGGAGGTGTAACTTCATTCTTCTGCCTATGGATATCCAGTTTCCCCAACAATATTTGTTTTAGAGATTATTCTCCCCCCACTGCATGTAATCAGCACCCTTGCCAAAAATCAATTGACAATAGATATGTGGGTCTATTTCTGGATTTTTCAATTCTATTCCATTGACCTATTTGTCAATTTTATACTGGTACTTGCCCCCCTGCCCTTCCAAGTTTGGGATTCAGGCCTCATTGGAGAAGGCATGGTTGTGACCCACTGGATGACAGAGAAGTTCTTAGGTGGCCTCAGACCAGAACTGGTCCTCAGTTGCTGGGCAAGCAGGAAGCACTCCTCTTAAGTGCAGGCAGCTCAAGGCTGGAAAGCCATCCTTTGGGATTCCTGCAAGACTTGCTGGGAATCCTCCATTGGGGTACCTCTGAAATTTGATGGGAAGTTGACTATGGGGGTGCTGCATGAATTCCATGGATATAAGTGCCACTGGATACGCCCCCACCCCCACAGAAATGAAGCCCCAGCATCTAGGAGATATGCTTTTAATAGGATTACTTCTCATAGTCAAGGAGTGTCTTTGATTACAGAGTCATTTTAGTCTTTTGCTTCCTGTCCCAATAATTTTTAATATTAGCTGATTCAGTACTTGAGTTGAAAAGAAGAAAAGGAAAATCATAGCAATTTATTTTAAATACCAGAGGGAAAAAACAGCCATATAATAACTTAGTGAAAAGAACATTAAGAACTAGGAACTGGGAGTCCTGGGTTTCAATCTTGACTCTCCTTTGGATAGTGTAAGACCTTGGAAAAGTTGTTCATTTAGCCTCCAGGAGGCTCTGTTTCATCCTCTGTAAAGTGGAGGGGTTGGTCTTGATAATTTCTGAGGGCTGAGTCTGTCAGCTTTTAGAGGTCTATGATCTTATGTGACATGCTATAGATTCAGATAATTATGGATCCACTGCTTAGATGCCAATGGGAAATCAGTGAGAAAGGCCTTTAAAATAGCAGGATATATATGAGAAATAATTCTTAGCAAATGTTCACTGATGTTGTAGATAGAAGCAAAATCCTCCTGTGATTTAAGGAGACGGAGTTCAACATGTCAAAACTGAGGGTAGCGTTTGTGTCTTTCAATAACCTTCTTTTTGTTTTGTGTTCTTTTGTAAACATCATGACTGTAAAAATTTTGGTTGATCGGTTAAAACGTTTTTCTGTACTACTGATATACAATTCACAAATCTCATGTTTGGATATTTTAACTAAAGGCACATTTTTGCTTGTCAGAATAAGAAGGCTTGAAACAGTTTCCAGGCCTGTCTTTAAAATGTGCACATATAGCCTTGAGGGTTTGAAAACGTTTGTTTACTTTGTTTTTTCTATTTTTAACTTCTGAGATTAAGTTTCTTGAAAACAATATTCATAAATAAACTTATATTAGTTTGAAACACCTGCAACTTCCATTTCTATACTTAAAATGTGTTGAGTATTGGACGTTTTGTGCGGTTCAACATAAAAATTTAGCAATTCATTTTATTTATTGATTACATTTGCGTTCTCCATCTATTACAATCTGTCTTTTGCTCTCATCATTCTATTGAAATTGTTTTGCCAAAGTTTACAGTAACCTCCTAATTTTTAATACCCTATTTTCATTTCTCAACATGTTATAATGGTTAACGGGGAACGCTCTAGATCAGGGGTTCTTAACCTTTTTTGTTCCACAAATCCCTTTGCCAGTCAGGTGAAAACCACGGACCCCTTACTAAGTCCACACTTTACTGTGTATTATTTAATAAATATATCACACTGGCACCAACACGTCCCCACAAGAATAATGTTTTCTTAAAATTTAAATTCAAGCTCATGGACCCCTTGTTAAAGAACCCCTGCTCTAGATTCAGGTTGTCACATTAGAGTCCTGGCTCTATCCTTTATAGATGTTTGACCTTTAGGTAAGTTATTTAACTTCTCTGTGCTTCAGTTTCCTCTTCTGTAAAATTAGGCTATAAATAGTATGTACTTCTTAGGATTGTTCCAAAGATTAGTTGAACTATTGAATGTAACATTAACTGCCTGGAACATACTAAGTATTCATTATATGTAAGTGATTACTGTTAGTTGACTGTTTATAACATGAGACATGTTCTAACATATTTTTCCAAAATATTTAAACATATAAATATTTTACTTAAGACTTAATGACATTTTCATAAAAATTAAAATATTAAATTTAAAGCCAAATTTCACTCTGACCACTAGCCTCGTGTAATCTCCTCTCTAGAAATCATTGCTGTTATCAGTTGTCCACACATGCTTTCCATATGTACCGACAGAAAAACAAGTTAAGAATAAAAAATACAATATATTTTATAATATAATACCATTTGTATAAAAAACATATTTCTGAATGTTTGCATTATTTACTATTCACTATTTATTAAGTTGCTGCTAGCATATATGGTCGTTTTGCCAGCTAAAAAAGGTACACCCCTCCTGGTGCCAAAGAACATAGGACCCCTACTACAAGTGGACAAGTTAGGAAAAGGCACCCATTCTGAACCCAGGACACATGGCTTGTCAAGTAAAGGACAAGATGGATATGACTTCCATTTATATCCCTGGTTGGAGTTCATTTTTGCAAAGCACAAACTTCAAAACAATACCTTGTATCCCTGCAAATAGAACTACCTAATTCTTTTTTAAAATGTATTATTCATGTTTCTTCTAAAATTTAGTTCTCTAGCCATCTGAAATTTATTTTTATGAATGATATGAGTTGTGTGTCTGACTTTCATTTTTTTCCTATCTAAATTGATAGCAACAACAATTATTAAATGATTCATCCTTTACCTACTTTATTATATTACATTTCTAATTGTGTTTTTATATCCATATAGACTCTTGATTAGATTAAATAAAATTGATCTATTTTTATATTTCTACATCAATATCATGATGTTTACTTAATTTTGTTTTCTGGTAGAACAAGTCTTCACTCATTGTGCTTTTCAAAAATATCTTGACTATTCTTGTCACATTAATTCAAAATCCTGTTGATTTTTTTATTTGTAATTTTGTTAAGGAGGGCTGACATATATACCAAATTTTATCTCTCATCTAGGAACATGATTCTAGATCTAGGAACATGGTCCTTTAGAAATTTTCATTGTTTTTTTTCTGGTGAGGGCTTTGGAAATTATTTTGGAATAGGTAGAACTTTGTGACCAAAAAATCAATTATAAGTTTGCTTCAGTAAATTTGGGGAGAAGACATATCTAAACTAGGAAAGTATCAGTGGCGCTGCAAAGGTGGTATGAAACAGAGAGATTTTTATGAAGTATTTAGGTAAAATTTTGTGACTGATTTCATTTGGGATGGAGCTTACGGGAGGAAAGAGAAAGAAGCATGGCCTTGAATATTATTGAACTTTTTCAGGCCTCTTGGGTTGAAAGCTTTAGTTATTTTATTTTCAATCTCTTTGGTTTTCTAATTAATTCATTTGACTACAGAGATTTTTTTCTGTATATCTTTAGCCACATTCTACAAGGTTTGAAATGTTTTTTTCTTATCTAATTTCTAAACAACTTGCATTTCATTTTAATGTCCTAACAATAAATTGGTGTATATTGGAGTGCTTGCCCCAAATGCAAGGTTGTAGACAGTTTTCAATTCCTTTCTACTTTGCCACCTTCCATGCTTTTTCTTAAAAATGCATAAAATTCAGTGCTTTATTGGAAGCTGTTAAATACTGCTTCTTAAGAAATAAAAAATCTTTATTGAATAATAATTTGCATTTCATAAAATTCTCTTGTTTTAAAAGTACAATTCATTGATTTTTAGTTATTTACAGAGTTGGTTGCTACAAGTAACCATCACTACAGTCCAGTTTTAGGACATCCCATCACCCCAAAAAGATCCCTTGTGCCCATTTGTATGAATTCCTGATCCCATTCCCTGCCCCGTGTAACCGCTAATCTATTTTATGTCTCAATAGATATGCCTTTTCTGGACATTTTTAAAAAATGGAATATATCTGAGTTCTTCCACTTACCATAATGTTTTTGAGGTTCATCCATGTTGTAGCATGTATAATTAGTTTGTTCCTTTTTATTGCTAAATAGTAGTTCACTTAAACATGATTTTTTTAAATCTGTTTTACAAAGCAATATAGTTTCTTCCAGTTGTTAAGAGATTAATATTAATATATGTAGACTGATGAAAAGTACAGGGTTCAAAATTTATATAAAGTATGATACCAATTCTATAAAAGACTTAAATTTGAATTAAGGTCAAATATTCACCTACACTACTCCCAAATGTGTGAAGAATTGTAGCTTCTTAATTTCTCTGTAACTAACCTCAACTTCTTTGTGACTTCCTTGGGAGACATTTTACACCAAGGAAGTGGGAAATAGCCCCAAGTTCATGACTTCCCTATACCTAGGTCTCCATTTGTTTCTACTAAGTATTTCTATTAAGGCCCCAATCTTCATGGTTTGACCCACTAAGGGGTAAAAAGTGGTGGTGCTGAGCCCTTTTACCTACTTCGTTTTTCTATAAAGTGGAATGGCTGAAGGGAAACATAATTTTCACAGGAAATAAATATATGAAGTTAATACCTTCAAAATGCTATATCTGTAATCTTTAAGTAAAGAAAACATCTAGAAAGAAATATAACCCTATGATAACAGTTTTTATCTCTGGATAATTAAATGAAGGATAATTTTTATTTTATTCTTTATATTTCCATATTTTCCAAAATTTCTACACTGGGCATACATTTCTGATACTAAGAAAAAAAAATACATAGTATTTAAAAAATAATAAGAAAAACATACTTTTCCAGTTTCATTGATAGTCTGGCTATGAGCTTCAAAATAGGTGAGAAAGTGGAAAGTAATGTGAAATGTATAGAAATTAATATACTGATCCTAATATGAGAGACTAAATAGAAAATACACTCAGTTTTTCAGGTAACAGAAAAAGCAGTCTCCACAATAGACATAAGAACATACACTTCTTTATTTTTTACCACAGTGTTTCTACCTTTTATTATCTAATTTCCCTAATCTGATACTCTGGGTCCTTTCCTATCCATCCCATACCCTTGCCATTTTGGCTTCCTAATATCCTTCCACAAAGCCTTCTTTTTCCACCCACCTCTAGAAGCTAAACTCTCTTTCCTTTTCCACACAGTCGTCTGTTCGTTATTTCTTTCAAAGCACAGTTCTGAATGTACTCATTCCCCAGAGCTTTTCTAACAGACCACTGGGGCCAAAGCATCAGCCACGGTTCCCGCCTGTGTGTGGCGCTGTACAGCTGCGGTGGTTCTGTGATGTTCAGGTTTCTTTTGTTTTCAGGTAATTTAAGTCAAATTTACCCTGTCCCTAAAACCTTTTTCTTTACTGAATATTCTTTTTGTTGGCTAATGAAAGAGTCTGCCCGCAGGAGGAGTTGAAAACAAGCATATGTAATGGTCTTATCTCACTTTTAATATTTCCTTAGCATCATTGCTTCCTATTACCACTGAAAGTTGCAGAACAAACAAGCAGGAATTAGATCACCCTTTCCGGCACAGGCCTCCCCCGCCTTGTCTTTAGTATATTTTGTAAATGCTTTTCAAAATGTTCAGTCTCTGTCTTTTCTGAAGTACAGCTCTCTTGCAGCTAACACAAAATCTCCTTCCTCCATATTTGCCAATTTTTTTTTTACAGGGATAAATATAATTGTGGGCATTCATCAACTTATCTTCATTGTTATTTCTTATAATTTAATAAATTGCCTGCCTTTTTCATTTTATCTCCTTTGAGATAATTTTAATGTATTTTTAAAAATATTCTAACTACATGCTCTAGAAGGTAGTTTTAAAGACTTCTGCAAGCAGACTGACTTAGCAAAGAGTTCCTCTGGATATCATTTCATCACAGAAAGCTGAAGCCGGGCACAGCCAACAAATGGAGAGTACAGGTTGTAAGAACTTTATCCCGTCAGGAGTAATGAAATACTAGAGCAGTGGCTCCAATTTTTGCTATATTAGAATCAACTGGGGAGTTTTTAAAAGTCCAGGTGCCCAGGCCAGACCCTAGACAAATTAAATCAAAATCCCTGGGAATGTGACTCAGGCCTCAGCATTTTGAAAATCCTCAGGTAATTCCAAAGTACAGCTAAGTTTGAGAATCAATGTCCTAGTGTTCTTTCCATACTTTCTGAAGTATGGGCCCCAATTCATCCATTGGGTTCTTGAGAAGATCCCAGGATTTTGTAGACATGCCCATCATTTCTCTTTTCCCAATACTATGCCCTCGTACTCACCTTGTTCAGGGAAGTCATGAAAGTGAGACTTTATATTCATGTAAGAGTTTATCAATGCTAGAAATCCTCTTCATGTAAAAATCTTGCATGGGTTTCTCCAAGCAAAAAGTTGTGTATATAGGTGTTTGTGTAATTTTTTTCCCTATGAAGAAAGTATTGATTTCCATGTAACAGACACTAATTTTTAGCTATTTTTCCAAAAAGCAGAGTTTTCCTGTGTTGTTAAAAAAAAGTAAACGTTGGAAGTTTAAGATTGAGATGACCATTTGGGAAGGAAAAGACTGGCACCAGCTGCCTCCCTAACAAGAAATTGGTTTTGCTAATCTAGTGTGTGGTGGGGTGCTCGTCAACAGCAGGGAATTGACAGTTACTGTGTTTTCTAAGTAGCAAACCCAGATGTTTCTCTCTATTTTCAATGCCTTTTAGTAACAACGTGTAAATTTCAGCATGTTGTATTGGAGGGCATTAAAGACATTTAAAGTGAATTCACAGTCCAATCTTTGAAAATTTTATGGAGTATGTTTAATAAGGTGACTTCGGGACTTCATCAGAAACTTTATAAACATTTGTTATGTTTTTCCTTTTGGTATGAGGTTTCCCAAAGTTAGTGAGAATGATCTTATTCATTAAATCTCTGTCAACCAAATCCCCATTCTAAGTGGATGAGCCAAATAATGTAGACCTCGGATCTCTATGAATCATTAAGCAAATGCAGTTCTTATTCCTAGTAAGACTGTTTTGTCTTGTAAATGTATATTACAAATGCTATGCAAATTAGTGTTAATTTGAAGGACTGGAAGGGACCTCACTGATAGCCATATACCTTCCTCCAACTTGTTTTCAGATGGCTCTGGTTTCTGGGCTTCTAGGTTCTTGGTTTATGCTGCATAAAAGAATTTAAGGACATGCTGTAGGGTAGGCGAGGGAGTAAAGAGTTTATTAAGAAACAAGAAAATAAGAAAAGTATTCAGTCCAAGGCATGGACTGCTGGCATACTGAAGGGTGAGTTGCATGTGTGAGGCCCCAGGTCAGGCCTTTTTAAAGTCTGTTTGCTGTTCTGGTTGGTTGCCCCACCTGTCATTTCTCACGGGGCCAATGGTGAGGCCTTTTGAGGATATACAGGGCTTTCCCTTAACCCTGAATGGGATTCTTATTCCAAATGAGATTCTTATTCTAGGGTTTTGCTGGATCCCTTGGGAGGTTTCCAGGCAGGGTCTAAAAGCCATGTGGTCTGCCAGCTATGTTGACTGCTGGGTGTTTAGCTGTGACCCAAGTCTTCCCTTTCCTTATACTAACCTGCCTCAGCTCCCCACTCAGAGGGTTTACACTTATTCCTAAGGGTGTGAAGAGTGATGGTAATTCTTCTGTAGCTACTTCCTGCCAGTTAGGGGGAGTAGACCTTACCTGGCAAGGTGTAAAACCCTCTTGCTATTCTATTGCAGTTGCGGGAAGAAGGGTCCAGCACACTGGTTGGAACTGGATGGAATCCCTGCATGACTAATAAAGCCTTGATTCTGTAACAAATAAACTTAATTAGAATTTTGAAGATACATGGTCCACAAAAAGGATAATGAAGATGGTGGTAGGCAGGCCCAAAAAGGGGACCAGCCATGACATACTGGACCACAAGAGTGAGAAAGTCCAGGTGCCTTCAGAGGCTGCATCCTCCCAAAGTTGATGAGAAAAGCATTCTTTCTTGAGTTCTTTTATACTGTTGGTTAACTCCAGGGAGAGATTGTGGTAGACCTGCTGGGTTTAGTATAAACTGCCAACCTCAGTTCCTGCAGCAGTGGTTATGCTTAGGACAGCTAGGAGAGTATGAAGAGAGACACTGCCCTAGATATAAACTCACAAAGACAGTATAGGCAACAATAAGACAACCATATGACAAGCAAAATAAAGACAGTACTTAGAGAGCCATTCCTTATCTTATAGGCACATTCATTAACTACTTAGAAAATGAATAAATTTACCAGGATTTTAAACATGTTCAATATCCCTCTGCATATGATCTAGAGTAGAAAAGATATCATCAAAATCATCAGGCATATAGGTATAGTACTTAATACTAATCAATGCACAAGTTTCTCTTTGAGCTGAAGTTAATAAATCTAAGCTCCAGGTTTACAATACCATATGTGTTATCTCTCCATGGGAGCAGGCCATAATGCCAATTGTTTTTAAGTTTGACTTACATCACTTTGATAATTGTTGGTCTACTTGGTATGTCCTTCACATAGCCAGTATGCTGCAGCACAGTTGATTCTAGAGAGAAGCTAGGAAGGTAGGCTCCACTGTTTCACTGGCTTGGTGCATAGCGCCCTTCAGCATTATGAAACAGAGCCAGTCTGGAGGCAATGTCCAATGTAATGTGCCATATTGAGCCATTACCAGCTGCTGCAGGAGTCTGAAACTGCAACGTACTCTGTCCACTTCAGGAGCATGTTCAGAGATGTAGTAGATACTTCTGTTTTATGGGTCAGTGACAACCTAGCCAATAACTCAAATGGAGAGGCACCATGCAGTGTACTGAAGGCCTGATTTGAATGCACAAGAGTTTGATGATATTGAAATCTATCTCTTAAATTTTTATACACTTTCTAAACACTTCCAATGCAATGTATAACATATCAAATGAACTTAACTATTTTAGTACTTTACTTTTTACTTCTACATCTTTACCATGATTATGTTAATTAACAGGTACTTTACTATAGCAGTACAGGGAAAACTATTTTCTCCGTTATTTTATGAAAATCTATGATTCCCAATTGAATCAAGATTATTTTCCTTACCACCAATTTAATATGCAGATTGAGGTGGCCTCTGACAGGTTTCCCTGTTATGAAGTTACTTTTTGTTATTAATATCAATTTAGGTTTCTATTTAATAATTGCTTCCTGAATTAGCCTTTCAAGTACTTCAGATTAGACAATGCTTTTATAAACTCCTTAAAATTAGCCATAACCACATAGACTAGTTACTTTACCTTAAATAACCTTATTAAATTACAATTAGCAACCAATGAAATTTGCCTTTATCTTAATTTCATTAAACATGACCTTACAATTTTCATCACCTTAAAGATTTAATACATATAATGTTAATTTATTTCATTGGTATCCTATAGACCTAGGTTGATTACAACCAAACTAAATAAAATTGAACCGATTATAGTTTATACAAGGAATGTTCTTTTCCCTTCCTTAACAGGAGGCTAAAACCTCTTTTCTTTAATAAAATTCTAAAACTGTGAATAATCTTAAAAGCATACTGACTTCTAGGTACTGAAATATATTATAATTGTTTAATTTGTTTTCATTGTAATTTAGAAATTATTTTTCTATACCTTTCAAGGACTTTTCCTTTTCTTCCTGAAATGTGGTAATAGGATTATTAACCACCCTTATTTTAACGCTGTTAAAATGTTTAAATTGGGACATTACAGAACAAACTAAGATTCTTAATTCCCCAGCCTAGAAGATAGTTTTAATCTGTCACACCTAGCCCCTCCCCCACAGCTCTTGCAAAGAGAAAGCCCTGGGATCTGGGTAGGTCAAAGACCTTAGGAAAATCTTTTTCCCCTTCCCAATAGTTTATATATTTGGATTTCTGTATGACCTTTCCATCCTGCTTAACCTAGCTTGGGCTCCAGGAATATTCATTCATATATATAATAAGTGCATATTTAATTTTTAATAATTTGAATAGAGCTCTTTAAAGAATTTTCATGTATTAATTTGTTATTACCATCCCAATGTATGAAGATATACACTAAGGGAATAGACAGACATAGAGAGTTAGACAGTTACTTATAATTTTCATTCTCTTACAAAATAAGTTTAATTGTAAAATAACTTTATAGTCAAAAGATCTCTTTGAAGGCTATTTCTAATTACTCTAATTTGTACTGTGACCATGCAATTTTGAATAAGAATTTAGTACCTTTTAGTTATTGGCTTAAACCAAGTTGTTCCCAATGCTTTAAAATACAATTTACAATATTTTCTTTTACTTCAGAGCTTTGCTTATTTCCCATTTTGGCTTTGACAGACCTTGGATGAGAAACACTAATTCCAGTATATACTCACTGAGGTCATTGATGTCTCAAGGAAACTTGTTTTATCTCATGACTTCCTGCTTTTAGGAACATCAACACTCGAGGTGGGAGGCCCCCCCATTCCCCAGTCCTTGGACATAACAGGACTCTGGCAGCCACTGGACTGGAA